>JAVHNF010067791.1:0-11368 GCA_034783455.1 Micropsitta finschii | reverse complement strand
AGATTGAAGGCATGGGCATGACTGAGTTTCAAGCTTAGTTAACAAAAATGTACTTTTTACTAGGAAAGCTTAGACCATTATTTCTGTCTGATGTGCCTGATCAAGAGGGCCTGGGGTGAGCAGACCCCTTCTTTAGAAGATTTGCAACCAGATAGGATTTAGAGTGGGAGAATAAGACACGAGGATGCCTGTGGCATGAACTCTTGGGAATGCACCTGATGACCCATACGCCCTTTCCATCTCTGCTTTCTCCATCTCCATGACTGGGAAATCCCTGGCTTCTCACTTGACTTCCCCAGATGCTTTCCAAAGAGAGAGTGGAGCATCTCAGGGGACGGAGAAGAGCATTCCCCAAAAGCTTAGTGTGGAATTTTGAATGGGTTGTGCTAGTCCTCCTTGAGAAGCCCAATTTCACATCAGCCTATTTGTCTCTGCTGAACTACATGGAGACAAGAGAAAAGTGACGATGCATTGCTTTGTCCTGCTCTGCCCAGCTCAGCCACAGTCCTGAAGCTCTTTGATGTTAAGGTCACAAAGCACTTCACAAACATTGACTAAATAATCCTCGCATCATCCTTGTGAGGCAGGCTTTGCACCTCCCACTTTACAGATGAGGAAACTGAGGCACAGAGCAGTTACATGACTTGCCCAAGGTCACACAAACAGCCACAGTGAAACTGAAGGCTATTATGGGGCAGGTCTATGAGTCTGTGTTTTGGTAATGTGCTTTTCACAAGGGGCTCCTAAGCCTGCCTGCAGTCCCAGTGTGCCTACTGCAAGATAAATGGACAGTATTCAGTGGTTACAGTTTATTGCATTCAAAAACATTAGAAAAACCCAGGTGTCTTGCTTTTATACCTTCTTTTTACCATTCTGTGGTGATTGGGGAATTTGTTCTCCTTGAATAAGCTTTATCTGAAGAATTAAGTGCAAAAGTATCTACCAGGTTTTGAATATTAAGAAGTTCCAGCAGTGATTAGTCAAATTTCAATGTTTATGGGAAAAGTGGCACTTCTGAAGTATAAGTATTTAAATTGTGCTATTCTCTACGGCTGTGCCAATTTCCCACTACTATCAAAATTCACTAATCAAAAATGCTCCTAGGATGAAAGCTAAATTGAGAAAGACCGTGGACTTTCAGGATTTCTTTCAGTTGGAAGGTGCTCAAGAGCTTTTCAAGAAGTATATAACTAGTCTGTGTTCCCAGCACTTCTGTAGGCTAGGGATCTTTAAACCCACATTAAAGGATCTTTAAACCCACACTGCAAAACCTGGGGCAAGTATGGCAGAGATCCAGGGCTGGAGGTGGGATAGGTGATTGGAGTCAGGCAAGAACCTGGCCATTCCCATATTTCATGCCCTGGAGCACAGGCCAGTGGTACTAGGGAACATATTACACTTGCCAGCAGAGACAACCCTAAAATCCCCTTGGCTTTCCCAACCAACAGCCCATGGTAGAGATGGAGAGAGAACGTATATCTTCAGGCACCATGATTTTACCTTCTGTATACGACAGTGCATCCAAAAATATACACACCAAAGGGATGGTATTTCCTTGTAATCGAAAGGTTATTCAAAGCCGCCAAAATATATAGCCTTGCTGTGAAAATCCTGGGTTTAGGGGAACAGCTCCATGATGTGGCATGCTATTTCAGGCTTCTGAGCACATCACCATTAATCTGTGATAGGGAATATAGAGAACACCATGGAAGGCCCTCACCCCAGCTGTTATCTTAGACTGGTTTCATACTGGGTAATCACATCATCTTTAGCGGAATGGTCTGAACTTGCCCCAGTGGCAACAGTGTGAAATCACCAGACCTAAATGTGAAATAGTCCTTCCCTGAGTAACTTAAACACTTAAATTACTTCCTATTCCTCATTGGAACAAAAGGCTGAAATGGTAAAACAGTTTGCAGAGTAGAAACATTTGCCAAACCACTTATTTTCCTGATAGGAAAATGTTTTCCACCAAAAGAAGTTTCGGACTCATTTTGGCAGGGGGCACATTTTTTGTAGCTAATGGCAAACTTTGATATCCAGTGTAAAATCTTTTCCTTCTCACTCTCCCTACATGGAGAGGATGGGGGCCAAGGGATTTGGCTGTGTTTTTAGAAAACATGCATCATAGCTCTCCTCCAAAGGACTGCAATTACATATGATTTAAGGCTTGTTTAATTGCTCGAGTCATACTAGATCTACAGTGCAAACCAGTCCACTTCCTACTACTTAGCCTTTATAAATTTGTTGACTGATACCCAGGCTTCAGTAACTACTGAAAAAAAAAAACCAGGTTAAATGGGAATGATGTAAAACTGTAGTAGTTTGAGGGGGTTGCCTGGGGAACATTTGGTGTATAGCTTTTCTTGCAGCAGTGTCAGCTCAGAGCAAGCCCATTGAAGTCAAGTAGCTTCAACTTCAGGCTATTGGAATTTCTGCGGGTGCATGTCTCTGTGTGTACTCACATGCCCTCAGAAGCTGAAATAAAATCCTAAAGCGAACAGATTGCAGGTGTAATCAGCTGGGATTTGTCCTGGATCTTTGCTACTTGGGAAGGAACAGTGTTTGCTTTTAAGGTGGAAGAAGGGGAGAAAAGATGGGGTCAGTGTGTAGGTGGTGTTCAGCTGGGTCTGAGAGAAGGAGGCTCTGCTTCTGGCAGCAAGTTTTATTGGTAAATACAGCTAGAAAGGGAAAATATGAGCTGCTTGTGACTGATGAACAGGAGTGACATCTGGAGAGAATACAATAATCATTTTCCCTTTTAGTGGCATTTGGCATTTGAATTGTAAAGGCTTGAAACCAGATCTGGACAGGGATTAACCCCTGTAAAGAAAAGCCCAGTTTGCTGTGTATATTAATAGGGCTGCTCTACTTGCAATGGCGATACTGGTGGAAGGGGAAACCCTCTCTTCCTCAACTAAACCCACTGACTACAAAGCCCCTGTGTAGTTCAGGGGTATGCAACATTCAGATGGCTCCACTTGGAAAGAAACTGATGTTTTTTTCCAAGTTTTGCCTTAGTTTTCACAAAATCTACAAGCTCAAACAGGAAAACTATCATCCCAGGTTAAGAAAAAGAAAACAAAACCAGCACCAGTAGAAATAACTGTTTTCAGGCAAGGGAGTATAAGGAGGCACCCGGACATCAATGGAGCTTTACTAATTTATGCTGACAACTGCATTTTGGCCCTCACTTTCAGTCTGATGTTGGCTTCCAAATTTCTTAAGAAGAAGAAGATCAGGTGGTACACCATTTCCTCAGAAGGACCTTAAACTTCTGACGGTCTTTTTTCCCTATTTTTACTTAAAATATATACAAGGAATGTTTATTTCAGCCCTGCTTGCAAATCCCACTTTACAAGCACCTCACACCAGAAACTACCTTCCTCCTCTCAAAAAGCCCTTTGGAATTCACAACGTGTTCATATATATTAAAACACATACACTGTTGCAGTAACATGGCATGTATGCTTTTCTATATGTCCACAGGACTGTGTATATAGATACAGACATACATGTTGATTAGTCCCTTTAATCCTGAAAATTCATAGCCACCCACTTCACATGAGGCCTAATACATACTAGGTAGAGTTTTCGCTCTCCTCCCACTTTTCTACCTTTGCAATTAAAGTAGCCATTGCTGCTGAAGTGGGTCAAAGCAAAACAACCAGGTGCAAACACAGCCAGATGTACTTACTGTTGAACAGTACATTTTCAGGAAAGTTAAAGGGTGATTTATTGATCAGGTGAACTTTTTGTCTTTTTTTAATATATATATATAATGCCCTCAATACCTTATAGGCTATATCCTATTTAATTCCACGAGGTGGGCGATAACTAGCTTTGACAGCACTCTGCATTTACATCGTATTTTTTCTCTACAGATACACATGAAACTCTAATTGCTTTCAAACCACACTTGCCCTCTCTTACCCCTCTCAGTCCATCCCTGTTCAAGACACAGATGTGTGGTGCTTTTTAGGACAAAGAGGGAAAATCTGTATGTTGGCCAGCATTTGGTTGGGTCAAACAAAGCAGTTAGCATAGCACCGAAGGAGTTACATTGCTGTTTTTGTCCCAGCATCAATCTTTTTGGAACATAAGTAGTAAAAAGAACCCAGAAGCACTGAGCTGAGTGCTTTAAACAGGGCAAATAAACAGCTGAGAAGAATGGGGAAGGAGCAGACCCAAAGCTGATACAGATGAGTACTGGCCCATCTGCAAAAGTAGGGCTTCTGAATTTGCTCTGCTCCAGCGGGAAGATATGCAGCTGCCTGGTTATTCATGTGGAAGAGCCTGGCCCACGTAGCCAGAAGATTTTGAACTACCTCCCCATGGTGGATACAGAAAAGGGACAGGGAAGGTACGTGGCAAAACAAGACAGAGCTTTGTTCTTGCTTCATGCAAGGCAGATCTTGGGTTAAGAAGACAACATCCACCTGAAACACCACCCATTTATCCAGAACAGGCCAGATTTCACAGTCCTTACTCAGGAGAGAAAATGAGACCCAATAACAGAACCCAGGAGTTTTGCCTGAGTAAGGAGTGCGTGGGTACACTTCAAAAAGCTTTTCTAAAAGGGAGCAGGGAGTCTCGCCTTGCATTGCATTTCCAAAAGAGACATTATATAATGGTCAGCATACTTAGACAATAAAAACGCTTGGCTCAAAACCACAATTCTATCACATGCTTTTTTTCCCCTTCTGAGTTACCCAACCAGTTGTGGTACTTGAAGCAATGAACTGGATCCCTTCCCTTGTTCTAAAGAATGTTATCCTGGGTTTCACCCCAGTGTCCTGGAGTTCAACCATGGATGAATTCACCTCAACAGACACATAACTGACAGTCAAAACTTCCATGGACGGCAAGGGAAGTTTTGCCTGCGGAAGGATGGTGAAGGCAGACCTGGTCCAGTCTTTCTGGATGTGGCACAGATTTTTCTCCAGGAAAGTGGGTACTTTGAGAAGAGTTGCATGTGAGCACCACTGAGTCTGGCTTATCCTTTCCCAACCCTCCTTCACCCTTCACATAAGGAAACAGTTAAAAGAAAAAGCTACTGTACAACCAAGTACACTGCAATTGTTGCTGTCTTAGGCAGGCAGGAAACTTAAAAGGCAAAAACAAAAAAGAAAAGATTTTCCACATGTTTATCAGTTGAGACTCTAGTTTTCCCATGCCTACAAGAGTCCTCAGCAAACAGTATACCAGCCTCCCAAATAAGGTCCAGGCTATTCCAAAACAGCGTGAGCAAATTTTTCACTGTATTCAGATGGAAGCCGATGACTGAATGATTAGTGCACATTAACCGTGGCTGATGAGAGCAACTTTTAAATAAATTCAAGTATTCATCAGTAAGCTGTTAGGTTCAGAAATACTTTTGTGATCTTTAGTTCAAGTTTCCAGAAACTGAAAGGAAAAGGGAAAAGTCACCTGTTGTGTAAGAAAACAATATTGCAAACAGTGCTATTACATTTGACCAGGAAAGCAAGGCTATTCAGTCAGCACACAATATTCTCCATTCCTTGCTTTTGGGGAGAGAAAAGACTTAAGATCACTTCTCGACACATGCACGCACTAGCAGGTTTTCCTTCTGCGTGTTGTAACAAACCCCTTTACTGCTCATTCCTGATAACAGCATGAACCCAACAAGAATGAAATTTTTACGGCGCACTTCCAGCACCTCTCACATGTGTTTACTTAAGCCTCACAACACCCCTGTGAGGTAGGTAAATATTATTATACCCATGGACAGATGGGTAAACTGTAGGCACAGAAAGGTTAAATCACTTGCCCAAGGTTACACAGCAACTTTGTGGCAGAGCTGGGGTTGAAACCCAGGAGGACTGTCACCCAGAAATCTGCAATGAGTTTTAGACCGTGGCCACTTTCTACGCTTGCTGTAAAAGACCATCTGACAAACACAGCTTTGCACAAATCCAAATAACTCCGTGTATTTCAAAGGGCCTGGTTTTCAAACAGTGGCCTTGCTGCATGTGTCCCAAAGGAGGGGGGAAGGAAAGTTTATGCTCTCAAATAATTTTTGTCTGTTTGCCATGTGTCACCATGCTTTGTTTTATTGTGGTTTGTGTTTTGTTTGGGTTTTGTTTTATTTTTTTAATATACAACAGGAAATGTTACTCCATATTAGTTTATCAACATCACTTTCCAATTGGGTCGTGTGTATGTCTCAATATACCTTAAGGTCCAGGTGGTTTATGCAGATTTATTTTAATTGTCACTAATTGCTTCCCTCCTCATCAGTGAAGAGCCAATGGAACATATGCAGCTATCTGTCATCGTATTTTCTCATGTTTTCCCATTATCCTAATGTCTGAGCTTCAAGTAAAGAACAAGGGTTGAACACAGGCAACACCTACCACAGCAGGAAGGTGCCTACCTTTCTTCACATCACACCTCAACAAAAAAGAGCCATCACACCATTATTCCCAAGTTTAAACACAACAGAATAATGAAGCAATTCTGAACGTGCTCATGGAGAAATAAGTGGATTGCAACAATCTCTAGCAGTACCCGAAAGTCTGGAAACTCATTCTGCACACAGTGAAAGGTTTGCCCACGTCTATTTGGGATAGCCTCAAATCTTCTCATTCAAACAAGGCTGAGATTCTCTGCACCAGAATACACCTGAGCTCCAAGGAAAGATAAAACCAGAAATCATAACCCTGGGAAACTACCATCCCTAAAGCCCCAGGGCTTTAGACAACTGCCAAAATAACAGCATGCAAACTTGAGCAAGAAAAGGGTATGCAACAGAGTTCACATCATCCCTACCATCAGCTACCTCAGCTTCTCTGGGACTGGCATAGACCTTATTTTGTTGTGGTTATTCGGGTTTTTGTTTTACGAGTTTTTTTGCATGACCACTTTCAATCTGAACAGAATCCAGAGAAAAGCTAACCCAGAAAAAGGAGGAAATATCCTAGAAAAGCCTGTCTCCATGATTTTCCGTTGACTCTGGCAGCTTCCAAATTGTCTCTTGCCCAAGCTGCCCAGGAAGCAGGCACTAAAAGGTTTTGCAAATGCACAGTAGTAAGTTTTCCTTTTCAAAGCACCTCTGAGCTCCTATGAAATCATGCTGGACGAACCTCAGACCACATTTTCTTCAGGAGGTTTAGTCATGCTGCAGGTATGTGGGTGACAAGTGTGTCATACATTTCTGTGTAGGGACAAGGAGTAGAGATAAATTGTGAAGTGAATCTTGTGTGTACAGAAATATATCAGAAGAGCACAGGATAATTGCTCTCTGATAATCAATACCCTTGTGAGTAGCATCAGCCAGGTTTTAGCAGACCACTGGCTAAAGCTTGAAATTAATTTTATCCTGTTTCATCTATTCAGCTTTAAATAAAAATACATGCAGATGACTACTGACTTTTTGGTAGGTGCAGAGAAGGACAGGATGAAGCAGACAATTAGCTCCAATCCAAAACACTGAATATATATATATATACATTTGCACTCGAAATAAGTGGCTCACTTGCACTTTCCACTGGTAATTATACTTTGGCTCCTCTTCTGTAGTTCAGGTTGGATATGCTGCAGCTGAAAAACGCCTTGTGTGGGTGGCAAAGCATGACAAGGGCATGAGCAGGGACCTTGTAATTCCTGTATTTCCATTTTTGACTTGGTCTGGTCTGAATCATTCCTGTCTCCAAATTAGCTGCCTACAGATGTATAACGTTATCACACTAAGCATGCCAGCCATCTGACATGGATGGAAGGATGGATGGGTTGACATCAGCACCATAAAAGTGGCATTGTTTGCAAAATAACGTCAGCAAAAAGAACAAAATTGACGAAAAAATACCTTGTCATTGAACCAGGCAGAAAAACAGAAGAATGCCAAGTTGGAGCTGATTTATTCCACCAAGTCCTGAATCCCGGTCTGTGGCATATAGTTACATCTTTGTTAGTAAATTAAGCACTGCCAGGATCTATTTGGGCCATGAGCCAACTGACAAGTGCTGGCCACATCCTTGCTACTAAACTCTTTCTCCATCAATGCACAGCGTCTGCATCCAAACTGCCAATTGGGGATGGTCTCTGGCCAGCGCCAATGTCTGTGCAAGCTGTACCCAAGCCCAGGGCTCGTTGACCAAAGCCATGCCAGGGAAGGTTTGAAAAATATAACAGTGGGGATGGTGGAGTCCTCTTGCCCAGGCTTTGCCCTGGCATGGCACAGCTGGCTGGTTTAGATGATCCCAGGATGAATCCAGCAGCACAAACATGCCAGAGAAGTTGCTCACTGCTGTCGTGATGTGAATAAATACAGACTCAACCTTCTTCATGACGGTTTGAAAAATCCATCACACGGTATCTTCTGTCAAGAAGGTGGGACATGGTGTAAGTAAGCTACCAGGTAGAAGCTGAGGAGTTAAGAACCAAGTGAAAACAAAACAAGTCACTAGCCATCCTGCCAAAGTGCACACCAAAAATCAAAGAGACCCTAAGAAAAAAAGTAAACAGGAAAAGACTAGCCTTTTAGCACTAGGGTTAGTACCAATAAAGAGCTAGGGGTTTTCCTCCCCGAGCTTTTGGCTTGGCAAAAGGCGCTGTTTGGCAACAAGATCACAGATAATCCCAAGAGGAAATGGTCACCACACCAAACTGTCCACCCTGAACTCACTGGGTGTAGTGGTAGAGCATGTGCTTTACTTTAAGGCTGTAAGGAAGTCCTTCAAAGAGAAATAGGTCTTCAGGGTTGACACAGGCTCTCACTGGAAATCTTTTGCTTAAATCGGGATGCCAGTGGATATCACTCAAAGAAAGGACTAATAGCTGAGGCAGAAAGTTTATGCAACTAAGCACAATGAAACAGTCTTAATATGCAGTGGAGGCACCTGCCTTCATTGCTATCCATACTACGAGCCACGAAGAAAAAGGACTTTGGAGAGGTGTGTCAAGCCCTTTGTCAAGCTGGTTTGGCTGTGAGAAATTAGCACTGTATTGAGAGGTAAGGTCACTTCTAAAGTGTTTTGCCCCTCTACTCCCATAACAGGATGGAGAGGACGGCTGTTGCTGTGGCGTTCTGGAGCAAGGGTCCCATTCCTGAGGGAAGGCAGGCTGCAGATGTTCATGAGAGGCAACACTGAAGGGTCTCTTCCTTGACTCCTGATGAGTGTGCCTTGGCTTGTTGACTCATTTCACTGTCCTGGTGCAAAGTGGCAGGGTCCAGCTGTTCAATTGGGCCAGGGAGTGGGTTCACATCTCCAAATGAGACCTCAAGTTTGACCAGTCTGGGGAAGGGGACCTTCTCATAATGCTTTTGAAAATGAGGATGCTATTTCCTGGAGAAAAGGTCCTCAAGGAACAGCAAGGTTGTCTGTCATCCATTCCTTTCTCATGCTTATGCCAATGAAATGCAGATGTAACCATTCTATGATTCTATATGTAGGGGAGAGCTCTTCATGGAAGGACCAAGGAGAGTATTTACACAGGGAATGATTCTCAGGGAAATTAAGTCTACACTAGTCTTAAATTTAAGTCAGAAGAAAGTCCTGGGAAGAGAAATGCAGGCCTGTTGCTGGAAGATGGGCACCTCTGTTATTTTATGTTCAGTATCTGGGGATAGCAAGTTCACTTCACAAATTACCCCTTTCTACGGAAACAGTATACTGAGTACGGAAGAAACAGGGAGAAATGTTAATAGAACACTTGACAAAGGACTGGTTATAGGACACAGACAGTGGAGAAGGGAAATGAAAGCTTTTCGCAAATACATATAATTGTGCATATATATATATGTATTTATGTGCACGGTAAACAAGGGACTGGGAATTTAGATAGGGGAAGACAAGACAAAATCTCTCCCTTTGCATGAAAATGTGATCATCATACTGGTTGTAATCAGAGCCCAGAAACATTTGCCTGAAATGGAGTTTGACTGGGAATTACAGTACCAGTGACAATTTGGCTTCTTATAAACTTTGCCATTTGTCTATAGTTTGGCGTGAATGAGTCCTGCCCTCCCTGAAGGGGACAGACACCAGTTAAAAGTTTTCTTTACAAAACAAAACAAAACAACTGAGGAAACCCCAACATTTTCTCAGAACACTGCGAAGGATCACTGATTGAAAAAAATGTTTCTCTTCAGGTATATTCAGGCGAAGAAAGCATTCAGCTTCTTTAAACTGTTATATAAAATTGGTACTAGTTTCTTTAAATACTTTTATAATTAAAAAAACAACCGATTCCTCAAATTAAACAGAAAAATCATAATCATAATTAAAAAATATCCCCCCATGCTGATCTCCTCTTCAGGATAGGTCAGCATGGGAGTTTTGCACCCTAGACAGTTACAGTATTTCTGGAATAAAAAATTGCAATTACACACAGAAAATACTACAGCATTCACTTAAAAATATCTCATTTTGTTGTTGTTTTTCCCCTCCCAAGTAGAGGGATGGTGGGATTGAAAAGATGCCCTGAAACGGGAATATTCCTTTAAAGGAGCAATACTCTCAAAACGGAAAAAGGTGTTAGATAGATGCAAACCCATGATTTAACTTGAAAAAAGAGATTCCAGCACAGAAACAGCATTCGAGAGATGTGAATGTTCAGACACTGAGCGGGTTATTCGGAAATGTCAAGACAACCACACAACTCTCAGCAGGTGACCATCTAGGCTTTGCCATCAACGGAGGTGGCAGCATCTCCTTGCGGTGAGAAGGCTAAGCTAAACCACGATGCTCTCGCTACGCTCCTGAATTTCCTCTGGTGGTGTTTCTCGCCATGTACTTACAGTAGAGGGTGACACGAGACAGTTTTTATCAGCAGTTCCCCACATGTACCGGGTTGAAGAATTCTCAGCTAAATCACAACAACAACATCAACAAAAATACAAAGCACCAAATCATCTCTAGATGTGAGTCAGTTTACAGGTTATTATCATTTGAAGAAGTTTGTTGGTTGTTTTGTTGTTGTTTGCTTTTTGTTTTTTTGTTTTTATCCCAATTTTCATGTTTTGTTTTCCTTAAAAACAAAACAAAACAAAAATCAAAACCCAAAATCCCCAAAATGGAACGAAGGATGCTTTACAATCACTTTAAGGCTCGCACTGAATGAGACATGACAGGTCTTACACAAGATTACAAATAATACATGTATGCCTTTCACAGCCTTAAAATGATACAGTAGGTCAAATTATTTTGCCAGTCACTGATCAAGTATTGTGCCTTTAAATTGACTCGCTTTTTGCTACTATGCTGAGTTTTATTATTACTGAAATAGTTATTAGACATGTGTAAATGTACTTTAATATAATGGTTTTGGTATATAATTTCAATGTTTGCAGATTTCTTATTTTCCGGAAATCAAGGTGGTGGGCCTTATTCTGGGCTCAGATGGT
>JAVHNF010067790.1:0-15114 GCA_034783455.1 Micropsitta finschii | reverse complement strand
CCGCGGGCACTGCCTTTCTCACTAGGGTGGAGGACCCCCCTGCACACAAACAGCTCCAGCCAAACCTCCCTGTGCTGACTCTGGACAAGGACTTGCAGATGGAATAATCTGGACAAATATCACAGGGAGCCAAGCCTGCAGCCACAAATGGACTGGTGTGCCAGGAGCTGAAAGAGAGTGTAGGCTCCTGAGCAATTTATTCTTCTACAGCAGATTGTTCTCCCAGTGTTTACAGAGATTTTGTTGAGCAAGAAGAGGGAGACCCAGGAAATTAGCAGGCTCCTCTCTTCCTCCATGCTTGCACTGATCCCTTCCAGAACTGCCATGGGGCAGCTACAGTTCACCCTTCTCTCCATGCAGGCCTGGCGTATGAAGAAGCATGGACTGGTGTTTATGCCTCTTCTGCACAGGTATCTGCGGTTCATCTCAGGAGAGTGACTTCTTTAGATGAAGTAATTGACCACAGTTTGAGGTAGGAAGATACCAGGGTGAGGTCAACCTTGAGTTAAAGATCATGCTTATGAGCAAGGGATGAGTGTGTGTTCATTTAGAGGAACAGGAGGGGGGCAGTGGTTGAAGCAGAGAATTTAAGGGCATCCCTAATCCTAGTCCCACTGTAACCTAGGGCAAACTAGATCAATGTTTCTTTGCCACATTTTCCTCAAATACAGCATTCTGCAAAAATGGATATGAAAGCTGACCCACTCCTCAAGATCCAGGGAGCTGTATATCAACAAGCCAAACTGTCGGTGTGCTGGCGGTGTTTGCAAAGGCAAATAACAGAAAGTATGCTGACAGTCACAACATGAAGCTAAAATTCAGGATTTATGACTCCTGTTCCAGCCTGGGTGACCTTTCAAAACCGCTTCAGTACTAGTTCTAAAATAAAACCTGTATTTCACAGTCAAGCGGAGAGAGCAGGTACATGTTTGGGCCATACCTCGAGGTCTATGGTGAGCTAGCTCTATAGAAGGGAAATGCGGTATTATTGCCATTACTACTACTCTATGATTCACATGACACTTTCTTTTCAGGATTATTCTTAGGAACAATCCCTGGGAAGATTGTGGGTTTGCTAAAAAAAGGAAAAAGATAGATTAAGGGCATCTAGGGACAAAAATAATCCCATTCCCCTGTGGTTTGTGCTGTTTAAAGGGACAGAGTACCTATTTTTTGAAAAGACAAACAACTGACATCTGTCAGCACAAATAAATTTGGATAAATAGACATAATATCATTTTCCAAAAGCTTGAGGTGAGCCTGAGATGACCAAGAGCATGGAGCAGAGGGTGGAAGCATGCCCTGTGTGATAGAGCCCAGCCATCTCTCTGGCAGAACATGAGCAGGGAGTAGTTTTTCTAACTAACATTTAGAGGAGGATCTTGATTTCGAGCCAGGAGGTTGAAGGGTGAACACAGCAGCACAGGATCAGGCACACAGGGAGAGTGTTTTGTCCCACGTTCCCACATTTTTGTTCACTGTCCTGGTTATAGGCAGGTGGGGAAAAAATGACAATGCTGTGTATACAGCATGAATTGCAATTCTATACAATGGGCTGAGTTCTCCTCTGCTAGTATCTGGCGGCTGGACAGAGGCCACTGAGCTAACAACAGCTGAGTCTTGCAACTAACAATAGTTGGAGGCACCAAGGAAGTAGCAGATGGTGGGAATTTGCCCCAGACAGCACCAGATAAAGCAGGAAAGTCTTATTCTCTCTGCATTCCCACTGCATCCTCCATGGCCATGTTCTGGGGAAAGCTGTCTGCCAGGATCCAGAGGTGCAAGGATGGCCAGGATCCAGAGGTGCAAGGATGGGCTAAGGTGAGTGCTGGAGCTGAGGAACATGAGCAGACAGAGCAGGGACTGCAGGAAAAGCAGAGGGATGCAGCTGGGAGTACTGGGATTTCACAACACAGAAATAAGGACAGGATCACTTTTGGTTCCAGAAAATCCTGATTCTCATGCAACTGCTGTGAAGCATTAACCTTGTCCTGAACTACAACCTAGAGGTAATTTAGACATGTCCACAACATGGAAAATCCCAAGCCACAGAGTCTAGAGTTAGTTTGGGTGTGTTTATCCATGTGTTCTGCTCTGGGACCACCTCAAACTCCAGCAAAAAAGTGGGATAAAGAGCCAGACAAGAGAAGAACCACATTCAGGCTTTGCTGCTGCTGCTGCCCCTACAGTTACTGTCACTAACAGCTGGTGGGGAATCAGTGAGAGATGTCTCAGACACAGCATCTTCAGAGATGCTTCATCTACTGCCATCTCATTTATTCTGAAGACTTAAAACAAAGGGTTTGGGATAACTGCAGACAGGACAAGGCTGAACACAGAAGAGTAAGCTTGCTTTTGTTTGTCTATAATATTAATAGTCGCATTATGTAATTTCCTTGGCTTACTGATGCAGCAACTCTGGTTACAAGACAGGATGGGATTTCCTTGAGGTCATTCCCCCAAACTGTGAGTTGTTATTTTCCTGGCTCACCCACAAACAGAGCGGTTTGCTCTTCTGAAACACTAATGTCCGACTGTTGAAAGGTTTTGCCAATCAAAACACTGTGGCCTTGCCCCATTTTAATAATCTAAGGCATCAATCTGCCCCTTAGTATTTGTTTGATGTGTTCTGCACCCTGCTGAAATATCCCCTCCAGACCTCCCCGAGCTCAGGCTCTGATTGAAGAGAGATGCCATGCATCAAGCCTGCAGCTTTCTCTCTGAAACATTTAGCTGGGGATGGTGGTAAAATGTATTTATTTTCATGTATTGAGGAAAGACCATATATATTCCAGCCTCTTTTTTTTTTTCCATCACTCAGAGATGGGCCTGATGCCAAAACGGTGCTGCTAAGCTTGTTTTCTATTTAAAACCTTCATTTTTATTAATAACCCTTTACAGCCTACACACCAGCACTGCAGGAGTTGCATTTCCGTGTTATGTCATCGTGAACCGTTACGTATTTAATTCCTGTACCCACAAACCCATATGGACA
Organism: Micropsitta finschii; assembly: GCA_034783455.1. Lineage (NCBI taxonomy): Eukaryota > Metazoa > Chordata > Aves > Psittaciformes > Psittacidae > Micropsitta > Micropsitta finschii. Next base: position 12,119 of record JAVHNF010067790.1, on the reverse strand, counting down.
TCATTAAACGCGCACCGCACAGCATTAAAACTGTGTGCCATAAAGTGTGATTTAGAAAAAAAAAAAAAATAAGACCTATGAAGTGCTGATTTTTATTTTTTTTCCTAAGGTCATGGGAAAATGAAGAAGTAGGGGAGAGAGAAAAGGTTCAGCGGTGCTGCGGGTTAGCTCATAGCTCTCCATGCCTGCAGACTGAAAGCCCAGCCTGCCTTATCCACCACAGAACATTCATTACCCACGAACTTCAGGCCAGGGATGATGAATTTCTGCTTGGCAGACCACAGAGACAACTTCTACAAAAATTACAGGTTACAAACCAGCACGAGACCTTGATGATTTTATTTCTGCCAAATGGGGTTTCCATCACTTCTCTTGAAAGAAGCTGGCTTTAGTGGCGCAGAAGAGCAGGTTTTCCCATGTTGCTGGCAGTTAGTTATCAGAGCTACTAATATAGGTGAGGATAGACCCTCGTCCCAACTATGACACGTCTCTGGCACTGGGCTTTCTCCCAGTTTCTGTTATGGCTCCAGACTGGCTTGTGCTGGCTGTAGTCTACGCTAGAAGCATATCCAGTGACAGGGCAACTTCTGCAAGGCAGCAAGGACATGTTTTCTCAGCCTCAGGATCTTGCCTGTGTCCAGGACACTCTTATCACCTCTCTGTTATCTCTTATGTGGGATTGGGGATGAAAGGATATGGGAAAGAGAAAATGATAGAAGAAATAAAACCAGAGTACAGAGTCCCACTGGGACAAATAGAAATGAGTGCAGCAATGCTGGAGGGAGCAGGACAGAACATACTAAGAAGTTAAAAAACAATATCCAAGTGATATAAGGATAATAAACCCCCAGATACAGTTTAATGACACAAGATGTCAATATGAGGCAGAGAAGCTGATGCAGTCAGGGATGGTAAGAAAGCAAAAAGAAAGTAAGAGATAAGAACAAAGAACAATTTTAAAATATCTGGCAAAACATTTATGTATGTATGTAAAATACAAGACAGTCAATTGCCTACAGCACACACTAGGCAGCTTACAATGACCTAGTCCTTTATTCAGGAGTGAGACCTGTCGAACCCTGTTCAGTGACTGAATTCCCTTTGATCATGGAGCTGAAGAGAACAAACCACAATGAAAATGGTATTTGACAGGATTTTACAGCAAGTACAGCCCCAGAAAGGTATTCTGCATAGCCTTGTGCTTACTGCTTTCTCTACAAGTGGCTGCATTCCCTTATGGAGACTGTCTTGGTGCTCCATTGATTTTACAAGCTACACAGTAAAAAGGTCCCCTCAAAGATGCAGATGAAGATACATATCTAATTGCTTTCAGGCCCTTTTTGGTTTTCTTTATGAAATATTAGTACAAATAAATGTATATAAAGAGCATTCAGGGTGCACATAAATTATCTGCTATATAAAACCTCTGTATGTTCAGGCCAGTAGAGCCTCTCCGGTGGTTTTGCTGTGTGATGTATGTGTTTGGGAGTCTCCAAGAACAGATGTTACTTACCCCTGTCCCTTGAAAGCTGGTGACTTAGTTCAAGTTAAGTTTGTTGTGCTGGCCCCAAAGCCTGTGTGCACGTATTCCACATATGTCCATCTCCAGGCAAGAGAGAAGGGTTAATATGATTTGCAGAGGGGGTTACTGATGAATGAACCTCCTTTATATCCCAGCCGTCTCCAGAAGTTTTCATTCCCATCAAACAAACATACCCATGAATACACACACAAATAATTTCGGGTGCACATGTGCTCCCATTAAATTCAATACAGTTATTCACTGTGTAGAAAACTACCCATGTGCATAAATGTTTGGAGGAGGAGGGCCACTCTCAGGATGAGGCTGACATCAAGTTTAATGTTATCCAGTTGCGTTAGTCTGGAGGTGAAATATTTTCTTGTAGGGCTGTGTCCTACTTCATTCAAAATCAGGAATTTGCTTTGATCTTTTAAAAATAAAGCCTTAAAAGAAGAAGCAGACACGACTGGCAAAACTTCTTCAGGAAACTTTCAAAGTACCATTAGGACCCCAAGCTCTTAAATGGTCTATTTTGGGCCAGTGCTCTCTTAAACTGATAGTCACATCTTCTACTTACACAGTTACCTGGCATGTGAGTATATCTGGTTTGAATGTATCTGAAACGGAGATAAGATAGGAGATTTTCTGAGCACATATTAGGATAGAACATTATCATGGCAGAAAGCAACATTTGTTTGTAAAAGCCAAACAGTCTCTGTTTGCTGCTATTAATTCAATCTTCTTTCACAAACGTTATTTATCCTGCCAGGGATCAGGACTTATTGGGCAGTAAACCAAGGCTCAGTAGTTTATAAGCCTGTCAACAAAAAAAAATAAATATAAAAGACTCGTCATAAATCCACATGGACAAAATTTTCTGATTTATGCGGTCGATAAATGATTGAGGCAAGAAAATGAAAAAAAAGCCTTAAAAGAAAGCAGACAAAAAAGGAAGGAAAAAAATTCAGTATTTATATAATGCACTGGAAACTGGGCTTCCACAAGAAAAGGGGGAAAGGGATCTTACGATGCTTATTTCATCCCTTGCCTAATAATCCAAAAGCACCTAACTTTCAAAGCACTGTGTTTTTTTCACAGGCTGGAAGCATCACAAAGCATCCTTCATCAGCCTGGCCTTTTGGCAGTTCTCCTCCAAATGCAAATGCTACATCTGGAAAAGGCAGGAATCCTCTCTCCTGCCTGAAAGCCTCCTTTTATCTCTGTCCTCTGCAGAACTCTTACTTCTTGCAACTATACACTCCAACATACTACTTTATTGAAGGGATTCAAGTCTTCCTCCTCATCTGCTGAGCTGCCCCTTAAACTCCCAGCTCACCTTTGGAGCCCGCTTGCTAACTGGCAAGGGTTACCCTGCCATACCTCAGCCAAGCATCCCTAAAACAACCCCCTCCTGAACACACAGATGAGCATGAAAACAATAACAATGAAGATTAACAGAAGCTTATTTGTCAGGCCTGGCAAGAAGAGCATCTCATTAGCTAGTATAGCCTGTGCAATTCAGCCGCCGGGGGTTCCTCCTCCCCTCAGGGGATGACACTGATGCATCATGAACATTAATAACATTGTTAGTGCATGTCCAACAGAGCTCTGCTTTGTGCATTGAGATGACCCGGCAAACAATAAGATACTTTTCCATTGACCTCTTGCTGGAAGAGTTTAAAGCTGTTTGCAGGGATGTGAATGACTCTTGCAGCTTTCTCTAGCTGCCCCTGGCTCTTAGCTTCACTATAAAGATATGTATGGAGGTGAAGGAACAAATCCAGACTGAGCAAGATGCCTCAGCACCCAGCTTACCAGATATTGGGACTGTAAAGGTTTTGTGCCAGCTGAAGAACGTTATTATTGGGACCACAGAAAGGAAAGTGTTCAGCTTTGTTACCCACATGCTTCCTCAAATTTAGGAGCTGTGTTGCTAAACTGGTGATCGTGTATGAAGAAATGTAGAACATGAGCAATATATACTGGTCCCTACTACAGAGTAAAAGCCTTCCTAGTTACTCAGTCTGCGCGTTGTTTGCATTTGCCATTACTTTCAGGGGATCGATGACAGCCTTACACCCCACCTTTTGGTCCTGAGTTCAGAATAGCTGAAATGATTCTCCTCACCTGGAGTGAAAATTCACTGCACCATTGCTGGTGGGACAGTGCTGTGGCCGGGCTTTAACACAGTGAAACCCTCCTCACTCCTCTTTTATTTACCAAATATTCATAATGCTTCAAACGCCCCAAAGTGCTGTGCCAGGGCTTGATCTTTCATGTGTTCATGAGCCCTTTCTTTGCTTGCCAGGTGTTGGCAGAGGGAAAAGGGATTGGCCACATGATTGATGCTCTCCCACAGCTGGAAGAGTGAAGCATTAGGCAGGACCAGACACACTGCAGCACTGTGAATGATAGATCAAGTCCCAGCCACGCAGCACCCAGGGACCTGTACACCACAGCAGAAAGGGTCATCTGCAAAACCAGCTGCAGGATGTACATGTCTGTTCATTCTACAGCCATCCTGCTGCTAGTAGGGCTGATGAAAACGACTCAAATTATGTGTTTTGAGACCATGTTTCAACAGGAGCTGAGAGGTTCATTACTGGAAAAACGTTTTCATGAAAAGAAAGCTCCTTGTTTAGCCAGATTTGAAGGATATTCAACAACTCCATGAGATAGTACATTTTTATGGAAATAAGATCAATTTAAACGTAACATCCTCAAGAACTCTACAGCTCCCCTAGCAAGAGAGGACAATGTCAGTGAAGTTCTCATCATCGGAAAAAGGACTGAGACTCAGCAACCTATCCAAAAGGGAGCAGCAAAGATGGCAACATTGCTAATTCACTAGTGAACCAGGACAGCTCCAAGTCTCTGATGAACACTGTCTCTGGTTTGAGTCATTCACACGTCATTCCCAGCAAGCTTGGATAGAAAAGGAAGAAGTTTATCTGCTAGATATGGTGCCCCTGATGTCTTAACCCCCCAATTGCTGCAATGGGTCTCTTCTCATAAAACAAAATAGATGTTTTTTGGCCCACAACATTCAACATTTTCCTCTTCTTTTATATTTGCAAGCACTGGGTATCTCAGGTTACTAGTGATTTTTTGCGGTGGTTCCCAAATGAGGCTGAACTGCTCTGATTTTTCAAACCCACAAGACTGTAATTGAAAGCAAATGTAATCAGACATATACAGTGTTCTGAGGTTCACCACAGTGCACTGCAGTCAGCATTACTGGAGTGGCTATTAAAACTCCTTGGAGCTGGGAAGCAAATACAGCTTGCAAGAATCCAGCAAATAACCAGCTTTTATTAGATTAGACTAAAGTATTGCAAAGCCACAGTCAATCCCCTGTTCAGAATATATCTGAGGTCTGTTTAAACGAACATCTTTCCTGAGCTTAGGCCAATTGTTTTAAGAGATGTAAATGGAAACAAGGAAAGAATTCTACTTCTAACACAACAAATTCTGCAATCCTTACATCAGCGTCAATCTCGAATAGTCCATTACTGTCAGTGGGGTTGTTCCAACCAAACTCTGGCATAAATGTAAAAAGAAAGTGGCCCAAAGACAAAGGGTATCTTTGAACCCAGACACCCAGCATTAGCTTGAGATAAGCGGTAGCAAATCCCTTCCATAAACCTCCCAAACAAAATGCAGGCATTAAAAGGTGATGGTGGGGGGAAGGTTTAATTGAATTCTCACTGGCACTTGAGTCTGCACTTAAAAGCAGGTCCAGGGTTATCTGTGAAATTTCAATTAAATCAAAAGCTTTGATAACATGATAAGTCACACCAGAGTTTGGAGTCAAAACATGCTGTTATTTGATCCTCTGCTTGTGTTTCTGGGAACAGCATGCATGAAAGACAGTCATCTGCAGACCAGTCACGAAGATGGAAAGGGTGGAAATGAATCCACCAATAGATCACTGGGGCTCCTACAGCCAGAGCCACTTGAGGTCTGGTATTTCTTATACATCCTAAATCCTAGAGAAGACACCCCATTCCTCAAGAGGCAGAAGGACAGGCAAAACAGATCATCTCTGACGTGTGCAGTGCTCCAGGGGATGGTTGCCTATTGCCACAAATGGGTTTTTTAATCTTTTCAGGCTTCCTACAAACAGGACTTTAAACAGCAACAGCACTAGGAGCTGAATGCAAAACTCTCTGGATGCAAAACACCAAGCCCTGTGTATGCAATGGTTTCCCAGCACAAATCCTTTGATGGCATGGGGTGAGCAGGTGAAGCCAGGTGCAGCAACCAGTAATTGTCTAATGCACTGTTATGATACAGCCAAGCCAGAAGGTAAGCCTGGCTCTCATCCTGACCCAAAGCAGGAGGTGGTGACTCTCCAGAGAGACCGGACTTGCTTTACCTGTTGTTCAGCACTTTGATTGCTAATACTTCCTGCTTTCCCTTCAGTGGCAACTGCGGGATGCTAAGGGCAGTAGCAGAGACTCTCAGAGTTCAAAGTCCTTTTTATGGAGGAACATCACCTCTACTTCCCGGTGTTTAGACAAAAATGCTCCACATTAAATAAATGTGAGATGTCAACTCCATCTGGCCTGTAGTCAACAGCAATAAAACGAATTTTAAGCAATGCCTTCCCTTGTAACATATAGTACAATGATGTCTTACGTTGCCCCCAGTCAGTTCAGAATCACATCTAGGGTTGCACTAGGCATATGTACACGAGAAAAACACTCTTTTTATAACCAGCGAGGCTACTGATCCTCAACAGCATTAAAAATAAAGGGACTCTCCAGGTAAGCAATGTCAGAATTACACAGCGATCAACAATAGGAAGTGCAGAGCACTGAAAAGTCCCATCTGACCCAAGGCACCGCAGGGGCACAATTTATCACCCTGGCAGCAAACATCCTATTAAGTACATTTGTTCCTACTGCCCTCCTCTTCAGAGTGGAAAAAGTTCTTCATTAAAGAGTAGTGCAGCCATATTAAACATAGACATAGCAACGACAGGCTGGATTCTTCTCCACGACATAGTTCTATTTGTAACATAAGCTGCCTATCCTTGTTTTTCAGAGACATGACACGCAGGAAGAGACAGGCTATATTCAATTCTGCCACGTTAATGAAAACTCCACCCCATCTCGTCCTGCCTGGCAGGTCATGAGTCAACAGTGACAGATATCTCAGTGAGTGCCATTAACCTGCTAGCAGGGGCTCACCAGAGCAAAAAATCCAGATAAGAAGAGGAAGTCCCCATCCGTCTTCCTCTCCTCAGTTACAGGCATATCTGCAAAGGATAGTGGGACCGGATGGTACTCTTCTGCATGGACCTAAAGATCTCTTCAACGTTTATCAGCATGGGTGATTCAACCCTATGGGCTGCCTCTGTTCTGGGGCATCACACCAAGCATCATGTCTTTAAACAGAGACTTTTGGAAGATCCTGTGGCGCTGAGCCAAACATTTCTGGAAGTGTGGGCTCAAGAATAACGGGTGCACTAAAGCCTTCTCAACAAACTTGATAACCTCTGAATCCAGCTATTTTGGTTCTGCTCCAATCCTGCCTCATTAGCACAGGTTTCCCCCACTGCCACATGAATACATTTGTTCTTTTGGCTCCCTAACTGGTGTTGCATACAGAAACACCAGAAGAACAAGCTTTCCTGACAGATTTTGCGAGTAATGTTTCTTCCAGTGTTGACTAAGGATTTTAAGAACAAATTATTTTTCTAACTGGTCATTTCTTGAATTCTATTACAGAAGGAACAGGGTTTCTTTACCAGAATGAAATCCTCTTTGCAAATCTCTGAAACCACACCTCTGCAATCATACTGCAGATACAGCCAGGAGATGTGAGAGGCCTTTCCAACATCACAAAATAAATCAATGAGCCAGTAAGGAGCAGATTTCCCAATCCCCTGCACTAACCACTAAACTTTTCTTCTCCGGAAGGAAGCAATTTTATGGGTTAAGTTAAACATTAAGCAAACTATCACTTTCTGATCTACAAAATAGGCATTGGCAAATTATCAGCAGTGATTGTTCCTTTAGGAGATGAAGAAAACTGGGCAGGAAAAAGGCCCTCGAGCCAACAGGGCCTGGCATTTCGTTTTTCTCAAGGCAACATCTCCACATTTCAAAGCACCTCTTCAGTCCCAACTCTTCTACAGAGAAACTAAAAACAATGTCTTGAATTTGTGCTCATAGAGTAAACTTTGACTAGCACTGACACTACAGTTGTGTTTAGCCCTAACAAGGCAGTGTCCAGTGCCACTGCTTAAGGAGCTGCATGTCAGCAAGGCTCTGATCTCAGTCACATTCTGATGGATTTTGGATACGTCTGGTTATTCTTAATCCATCTTGTGCCCATGACAGCACGCTGCTTTTAGACCCTGCAGCATGTTCATAACCAATCCAGGCAAAAGCTATTTCTGTGCACTTGGCTGCCGGTGCTGACTGTCAGTACATTGAACTATCTTTGTTTCTTTCAGCACCGTGTCCTTTCACAGTCAGACCTACAAAGCAAACCCAAATGTGATATTCAAGGCAAAGGAATAAAAACTCTTGCTGTACAGCAACAGCAGTAACATACACTGTTCCAGCTGCCATTCTTCTCCATCTTTTTCGTGTGGTTGCTGAATCTATTTCATTTAATGTGCTTTCTGTTCCCTCTGGTTTGTTGTTTGATATTTATCTATATAGAATTTCTTTTTCCATTTTCTGGATGAGTACCTAAAAGATTCAAATCTTCTCTCAGGAAGATTGAGTTATTTGCTGGTATCACTGATGCTGCAGCCAGCAGCAAATTTCAATATCAACAATTTGATATTCTAGCCCAAATCACTAATATGTTGCAAGCAAAATGGAAAGTCCCACGTGAAAGTAAAGAAGATGACAAGTACTGCATCTGCTGTTTCCTTTTTTCCATTCCTAGAGTCTCCTCCATCCCTGAACTGCTTTAGTTTATTTAAGATAACAATCTCCAAGTGAGACCTTCTCAAAGAAGGGATTAATAGGCATTGATGAAAGGCAGCCTACACTGTTGGGGTACCTAGAGCCCCATCTGACAACAGCTGGGTCCCAGAGACTAAGTTCCTGCTCTCCAGGTCAGAGGGGGCACAACTAGGAATCAGCCACATTTCACTTCTTTAGTTCTGGGGCACAAGGCTGCCTGACCTCTCAGTCACAGGTTTATAACAGTCCCACACTATAAGCAGGATACTGTGAAGTACTTCCTGCTATTTAGAAGCCAAACCCCCATTTTCATGACAAATTTAGATGCTGAGGCCAAGTATTTCTAGTAAATGCATCCCTAAACCAAGCACATTTGAAAACCAAACACAGGTGCTCTGCTACACACAGATGCTCAAAGAGCCACAGTACCTAATTCCCACTGGAATCAGTGGGAGCTGGATGACTAATTAGGAGTAGCCAAGCAAGGCTCTTGGCAAACACAGCCGTAACAGGTTATTGCATCCTTTGCTACCCAAATCTCAGTGAAGGTGATTAAGTCATTCTTTGAAAACATTAACTTCTTCTTCCCTTCAGAACAGTGGGTCTTAACTGCCTTATCCTGCCACCATCTTATTCAGAGCTTTTCCTGCTCTGTGCTTTACAATTTACTTCCCAGCTGATAAATCACTTAAAAATAAAACTTCCATCTTTTCTTGGATTTGCTGTCTCTTAGGAAAATTAATTTCCTTTCTACATCTTTCAGGTGGAATGAATTTCCCTAACCAAATATGTGCATTGAGTCACAATACAGAATCACAGAATGGTTGAGCCTGGAAGGACCACTGGAGGTCATCTAGCCCAAACTCCTTGCTCAAGCAGGGGAATGCCACTGGCAAGTGCAGACTATAACAATGGCTGCCATAAAATGGTGCTGACCACATTCCTCAATGATATCAAACTTATCTGTACCGTTAAGTCCTGTAAGAAAGAGCAACTACAAAAAAAGAACGAAAGCTTTCCTCATAGCACATCTGCTCAGAGACTCAACTATCAAGTGTGGTGGGGAGCACAATTCTAATGGGACGAAATAGAAGAGAAATGTAAGGGGAGAAAGAGAAGATAAAATATTTGCATAATTTAAAACAAAACAGAATAAATATAGTATTTTACAGATGAAAATTTTTCCTCCTCTACTAATAGTTAATTGGATTGTTATCACAGGGTATACATTTGGGAAACAGAAATAATCCTATGTAAATACAGTCATGCTTATGGATAGAAAAAAGTGTACTAGGTGTGCTTTAGCTCTGGTAGGCTCATAAACTAAAACATGCTTCCTTAAGATGGCCACTGCATTATCCTTGCAACTTCTTTCCAGTTTCCTTATCAGAAATTTGCAGTACATGAAGAGTAAAGGGAGAATCCAGCTTCCATTCTACAGTGGCTGCCTGGCATCAGAGTACCAGAGTGTTACACCAGTATTTATGCAATAGAGATATAATCAGTAAAGCTCATGGCTACAAACCACAACAAAGCATTTCTGTTCTTCAGTATAGGCACCCTCAGCATTAAGTCTGTTTTCTGCATCATCCCTCATAATGTTATGTCATATACCTAATAAATTCCCTAGTTTTCCTGGATTTGCATATTCTTTGAACATCGCTTTAAGATTCTTACAGTAAATATACTCTTAGATATTGAGAACTGATTTAAATTCAGTTGTTAATATATAATAAGTGGTGGTTTAAACAGAAGTCTTTTCCAAGCCTATATGCATTTCTGCAGGGGGAGTGCTGGAGAACTGAATCCTTGGCTTTTGATCTGCTTTTTAGGCTGGATCCAGACTCAGAAAGGAAAAGCAAACTCCCACGAGTGGTCTGGCTGTGATATTTTGAACCTGACTGCAAAAAAGCTCTAAAAGCAGCAGACCATATGCAATGACTAATTGATTAATCCCACTCTTTGGGAATTAATGTTATTTCTAGTAAAAAAGAATCATTAAAAAAATGGGCTTGTTTGTTGATTATAAGCCTTGGCCCGACCTCAGCCTCGAATTTAAATCCCCAGTAGATGTCTGAAACTAATCCACCTCTGGCTTGGTTATCAGTAATTATAATTATTAACAGAAGTATCCAGTAAATGAATGGCTTTCAGTGACATGGTGTTTTAACTTAGAATAATGGATAACTGAAAGTGCACTTCCTTCTTACCTCACAGCATCTTTTCCCATAGCAAGCAGGATCTCGTCTTTACATGGACATGGTAAATGACATAAGCCCAGCCATTTTTCTATCATTTGCTTATATACATATATATTGGCATTTGCTCAAATGCTAAAATTCCACATATTACAAAGCTAAGCAGTTGAAAACTGCTCCTCCTGTACCAGAGTTGATGGCTTGAAACTTGATTTCTCTGCAGCTAATCAGCTGAGCGCAGCAAGAGCGGCAGAGCAGCTGCCTTGGGAACACTGGCACTGGAGCTCCAAGCCCTGCCTTATCCATCAGTGCTCCCAACACGTTGCAAAGGCCACGATTTCACCATGTGAAATGGTCTGAGAGAGATCCCAGACTATCCCACAGTGGGATTTTGTGTCCTGCTATAGTCCTCTAATTAAGCATGAAGGAAACCTGCTGCTGGGAACTGTCTGACCTGGAGCTGGCTCTACTAGCAGAAGCAGACTCAGAGAGACTGTCAGCTGGTTCAAATACTGTGATTTCTTGAGACATCTCTACAGCTATCTGCCTGTAAACTGATGTACCCAGAAGAGGCTTAATGGAGCTGAAAGGAATACCTTCTGCCAATTGTCACAGGACTCGAAAGCTTGGACCATCACCAAAACAGGAAACAGAAAACCTAAGCTGAGAATCCAACCAAACAAATTGGCTGGATTATAACCGTGTTGGGAAAGCCCAGCTTTTATTACAGCTGGATTGCATGCTGCTCAGCACTGCAGGCAATAGGAGCACAGCAGTAGGAGGAAATGACCCTGTAGGGAGCAGCCTGCAAGCCAAACACAGCATAACCCGGAGAGGACAATACACAGAAGCAGAGAGGAGGCAAGGGTAGGGCAGATCAAGAGTTATAAGGAAGAAGCTGGGAACACATCTGTAAAGGTGCCTAAGGGACTACAGAAAAATGGTGGCTTCTTTAGGACAACAGGACCAGAAGTGAAGGGCACAGCTTCACACCCGAATTACTGCAAGTGCATCCTTGTGATTCATGGCTCAGCCATTAAGGGCATGGATACCTCTCTGCACATCCACTGCAAGGTAAACCAGGCTTCGTGTCTCCTCCCTCAAAGTTTAAGCTTCCATGTTTTTCTGGCTGGGAGTACATGCTCAGTCACTGTTCTGCAGACATGCAATAACTCAGTGGACTCCCTGGGCTCAGCAACCCAAATGCCCATGGAAGTAGTTAATTAATGCCTCCTGAAAATTAGTTAATTATACTCTAGGTCAGGCTTTGTCTTAAGAGGCTGAGCTGCTGCAGAAAAACAGAGCAGGTGATCATGAAACTAAAGACCATCTCATTGGGCACAAAGAGAAGACATGAAAGAGCACAAGCAACTCCACTCTGCCGATCCCTCAGTGGCTGAGTCCCTCGCTTTAACCCAACCAACTGAAAGCCATGTCTATGATGATGTATCAATATATAAGCCACCTCTG
>JAVHNF010067787.1:0-11936 GCA_034783455.1 Micropsitta finschii | reverse complement strand
CAGCACTGCCTCTGCTTGTGGGAAGATAGGGAGTACCCAACATACCTTTCCACCTCACCTCATTTGGAGTTTGCTATTAGAAAGAATAGCTGTATATGTTCTCTGTTGCTGCGATTTCGTGCCCCCCCCCCTCCTTGCCTCGGTAACCTAAAGTATGGTTGTCCTCACACTGGTATTTCAGGTAACATACCACCATCAGCAGCACAGCAGGAGCTGAGGAGACACAGGATTAATGTACAAGTAATGATGTGTGACTAGGTCTACTTGCAGGCTATTCAGGACACAGTAAATGCAGACATAGTGAAAGTGGTAGTGGGTGTTTATAAAAGTTACTGTTTTGCCTCTCGTTGGAAGGCTGGCCACTCTTTTGCAGTTCTGTGTGACTTTGCAGGAGAGTGAAGACAGAAAAACCTGTATTGTTCAGGTATGTCAGTCTCTGTTTTCAGATGGAGTTTAATGGCTCCCATGTGCTGTGCCACGGTGCAGGTTTGTTGCTATGCAGCACTGTGGCTGCCTCTGCTAGGCTTATGAGGAGGAAAAGGAGAGAAGGGGCAAAGTCCATGTTAGCCACTACTGTGTGCCATTCCTTGATAGGCTTTACCAGTATATTTGCAGAAGTTTTTATATCACAAGGCTGAGCAGGGACATGTGTTTAACCAGCCGAGATGAAAAAGTGCTGCCACCTTCTGTGTCCAGTCACACTCTTACCATAGCTGTCTTTAAGATGAGAAATTGTTTTATTTACAGTGTGAGTCCTAGGGGCACCTTCTCATCATGTTTTACAGTACTAAGAAACAGTCTGCATGCTTTAATTTTTGCATCAGAGGCTGTAATATTCTCTAGAATAGGCAAGCAGTAAAGCTTAAAGAGAATTTGGATCATAAAACTGCCCAATTTAGATGGGACCTCAGGAGGTCCAACCTCCTGTTCTGAGCAGGGTTAGCTGTGAAGTCAGACCAGGTTACTCAGGGCTTCACCTCACCCGATCTTGAAAAGCAAGCTACAAGGATGGAAACTGAGCAGCCTGGTCCACTGCTTGGCTTTGCTTTGCCTTTTCTAGCAGGAAAGTTTCTGCTTAAGAGCTTGCACTTGTTTCAACTTATGCTTGTTGTCTCACCATGTTGAGGAACCTAGCTCTCTCTTTCTGATCATCTCCTCAGAGCCACTAGAAGGCTGCCATTAGCTTTCCACCAAAGTCTTCTCTTCTCCAGGTCAAATAAGCCCTGTAACCCCAGCATCTTCTCATAGGGTACACACTCTATCCAGCATGCTGACCATCTTCATTGTCCTCCTCCAAGCTTGCTCCAGTTTGTCAGTGCCTTTCTGATACTGGAGAGGGATAAAACTGGTCACAGTGTTCTGCAGTCTAATGAGTGCTAGGAAGTGGGAGGTGATTACTTCCCTTGAGCCACAGATTCTGCTCCTGCTAATGAAACCCAGGATGCTGCTGGCCTTCATCATTACTGGGATACACTCCCAGGTCATAATTCATCTTGCTGCCTGCACAGCTGCCACCCAACTCCTCACCAAGGGCCTTTTCAGCAGAGGTGCTCCCCAGCCTTGGCAGTCCTCAATCTGTGCTGTTGCTACAGGGTTATTTCTTCCTAGATGCAGGACTTTGCAGTAAAATTGAATTCCCTAAGGCCCCCGCTGGCCCATTCGTCCAGCTTGGATAGCTGTCTGGACAACAGCTCTGATTGCAAGTGTATTGACCAGCCTCCCTGCAACTGGGAGGAGAGTGGGCTCCATCCCCTCCTTGATACAAATGTTAAATAGGACAGTTCCCTGCGGGCACCTCGTGCCTCTTTGCACAGCTGGAAACTTGCCCTGGTTGTGAAATACCCAAAGGTCCATTTCTGACAGAAACAACTATGCTAAATGTATGGAAAATACCTCACCACTCTTCTGGGGAAATCTTCAAGACTTACCTCCCATGTAGGGTGGTTGCCTGAAAAATGTCATCACAGACATGGCTTTTGTTCTGCTGCTTTTGGAAAGGACTGTGCCCTTGGCACTCCCTTGGGATGCTCTGGCCTGGTAGTAGCCAAGGTTAGAAGAACTATACTGATGAAAAGCAATCAGCAGGTTCTTTGGTACTTTGTGAAGTGCTTTGTGGGTTTGTGAAGGAGTACTGTGCTGAAGGACTTTATTGTGGAAAAGGAAACAAAACAAAGTGGAAATAGGGCAGAAAGCTGAGCAACCAGTAAGCATGCCACTTGGCAAATCACTCCCATCAAGGACTGCTAATTCCACAAGCCAAGGTCCACTGGAATGTAAGCTTCCTCTCTTTGTGAGGGCCAGCTCGGCTCCACCTTTGACTTGGCACTTCAATGAGCTGACTTTTGCTGCCATTAGTTCCCCCTCCTGAGCCTGTTGGTGTATCTTGCAAGTCACTTCCTCTGCTTTTCCAGCCATGTGGATGCAAATAACCACATCCTTCCCAGAACAGTGAGCCCTGTGCTCACTGCTGATGACATCTCCTCACACCATGAGACTCCTTCCTCTGGCAAACGTCCCAACTTATTCCAGGGGAAGATTTCTATCAAAAAGTGTAGGTATCCCTTCTATAAGCATTTTGGTTTACAGTGCATGCCCCATTTAGCTGTAAAATCAGCCCTACAGCTGGTACTAGCTATTCCTCAGTGCTTTTTGTGATCAGACCCTGTTATCGGCACCTTATCATTGCCAGCCTTCAAGAGTCTGGACTAAAACTTTCTATGCTGCCTGCCTCAAGTTGAATGGGTGTTTTGTGTGTATTGAAGTATCAGCAAATGGAGTTGAGTCGCTGCCAACAATGAGCTTGGAGGAAAAAATGTTGTTTTGCCAATGTTTAAGAAAAAATAGCAACCAGTTATCTGAAGCACAGCCTCTGTTCTGGAGGCAGTGCCTGGGAGTTGTGGATGCCTTTGCTTTTTGTTAGAGATATGCCTATGGCTTTTTAGAAAGGAAAGAAGCATGAAAGTGTAAGCTTATGGGAGGCATCTTCACCTGTGTAGTCCTGCTAGAGCTGGAGGTGAGCCCACAAAAGTAACTGGGCACCTAAGCATGTCCCTAAGGGACTGACAATGCAAAGCTCAAAAGCTTCACCCGCATTTAGCCACACACACGCACCTAAAATCCATAGATAGCCGTCAGTTTTCTCCTGGGAATGAGATCTGTGCTGTAATACAAACCCAACTTTGTCAGCCTCGTCAGAGCTGAGCTGGGCAGCTCTTGCCTCAGGCTGCCCCTGGGAGAAGATTGCCTCACTTGCCTGGCTGGGAAGGCCTCTCCTGTGTGGGAAGGTCTTTCCTGGCTGCCTTACAGGCATCTATGGCACACCTGGAGGTAGGATGCGGTGTAAATACTCCAGAGGCAAATGTTTTCAGGGGCACAGCAGGAGGAAGAGCTCTTTTATACACGCTCCCCAGGAGCCCCTTCTCAGCCTTAGGAATGCAACCCACCATCCTCCACATCCATCTCTCTAGGTGAGGGCCCAAATTACCTCTCCAGGTTGCATGCTGGGTGGAGGAGAAGAGGCTTTCTCAGCCCACAGCACACCTCTGCCGTCAGCTTTGTGCAGGAGGCACACATACTGAAACCTGAAAAGCATCAGACCTGGCGCAGCCCAACTGTAGGCTGCCACGAGGCACCCAGGCTACTGAAACATGTCCTGAGGTACCAGTCTTTCAGGCACACCTGTAAATAGCCCTGTGCTCCAGTCTGATGCCTGTAGTTGGACAACACCCTGCAAATCTGCTTGTTTCATTCAGGTTCACCTCATGTTTTTCCTCTGGCACTCTCAGGCTTCACAGTGAAATGCAAACAGAATGTATCTAGCAAGGCTTGTCCTTAGGGGAGTGTGGGAACAAAAAAGGGTGCCAGTAAAGGAGACATAAAAGGCAGTCGTGGTCAGTGGTTAACCTGCTTTATCCTCCCCCAGTGCTCCCAGCCTGGTGCCCAGGCATTGCTGTAACGCAGAGTGCCTTGCTCTGTGGTGGTTTGGAGATAGGCCCATCAAAAGATACAGGCCTTTTGGAGCTTACCGGCATCCCAGGTGCCTAGCTCTTCATCTCAGGAGGTATCTGCTGTGTAAAACCTACTGATCTGGTTCTGGGTGCCCTGGTAGGCAGCCTTGGAGTTTTATTTCTAGTCAGCCCCTGGTTAACTGGTTCATGTTAATTCTCTCCGCTTGATGCTAACCACTCCATGGCAGGCCTCACAGGCCCACGCTGTAAAACTCGCTGTCTTGGGTGTGTGGCCAAGCTCCTGTAGAAACTGTACGTGACACAAGAGTGAAACATGCCAGGTGATGCAGAAACATCTTGCTGTGATGCAGCTACTAGAGCAGGTTTTCTCATGCCCACGCCTCCATTGTTGTTGTGGTGTTGCAGTATGCAGGACAGCTTGGTGCTCAGTGAGACATGTGAATTCACAGCTCGGTGGTTGTGGCACTTCCTGGAGCTGGGAGAAAAGAAGAAGCAGTTCCAAAAGCACTTACGCATTTTACACAATGACCTCTTTTATAAGGAAACAGCACAGCCAGGCCTCTGCATCCCCAGGATGGTACAGCCTTTGTTGCTGTGAGCAGTGCGAGTGTAAACAACCCGGCTGCGGGAACCGGTTGCCAACATGTGTGGGATGGGGAGCAGCAGCCTGCCACTTCCCTGCACACAGCCGTCCAGCCCTGAAGCTGCGGCACTGGCTGCGCCGTGTCCTCAGCTCTCACAGAATATTGGAGGGGTGTGATGAGAGGGCAACAGACCTGGTAGGTGGAGCTGCGGGTGCTGGGATGCAGCTCCTTGTGGCAGTCTCACCAGCTCCCCAGGGATGACCTCCAGTCAGCCCACACATTGGAGCACAGAGCCTGGATGCTGCGGGGAACCTCCTCTCAATAGCAGTCTCCAAGTAACCTTTATTTTGGCTCATTCTTCCCTGAAAAAGGCTTAAATTAAGTAAGTGCCCAGAGGCTGTTAGCTTACCAGAAGGGCTCCTGTGGCATCAACATGGTCTCAGTCAGACTGAAGGGCACCTCAGCGAGATGCAAAGATGAGCTCAGAGGGTGGGCGTGTAATATCACAGCATGCTGATCCCAGCATGAAAATACAAAGGAGAGATTAAAAAAGATGGCTGACAGCCTCCTAAATTCAACTCACCTTTCTGCCAGCACAGATTGCTGCAGGACCACCAGGTAGCCTGAAGCCCCCAGGTCACTCATGGAATGAAAACTGCAGGGGCATGGCTGGAGGAGATGCCAGGCAGCAGCACCAGCATCAACAAGATTGTGTGGACACAAATACATCTGTAACGAGCCAGAGCTGTTCCTGGCCTCAGCATTCCCACTACTGCCTGAACATAATCACATCCTGCATTCTCACATCTGTTTCTCCCCCTCTTTCTTTTTATTGTCTCCCCTCGATGCTCTCTTTTTTTCTCTGACCATCTCCCAGTACAGTTTCTGCACTCCTCCGTGGTTACAGGAGTTCAAAACAAGAGGCTGTGGTCAGTCATCACTGATCACGATGTTTTCATTTACAACACCTAGAGCTGCATGTGGCACAAGGAAGAGCCTGGGCACAAATGGAGGGTGCCCAGTCTTTGCCTAAACCTCCGGGCAGGCAGGTGGGACTTCATAAAAATATCCCCACCCAGCTTCCCCAAGCAACAGAGCTTAGGAGAAGCAGCTATGTGGTTTCCCTGTTAAAAGTAAGGGAGAAAGACAAGGATGGAATCACCTTCCCACAGAAGAAATGGTTCCCCTCCCCACAAACTATGTGGGTGCTTGGTTCCTTAGCCCATCTGCTGAAGCAAGGACTGCTGGAAGAGCTGGGCTCCCTCTCTGCCCCAGGACCAGAGAGAGAGGTGGACTTCAGAAGTACTTTGCAGGTAAGACAGGCTGCAGCTCTTTCTCTGTTTTCACACTTTGCTCATAATTCCTGAAGAGAAACCAAGGGATGAATTTCACCCCCTTGTTCTAGGTGCCGTATAAACATACAGTGAGCACAAGGGCACAAGAAGTATCCCAGGAGGATGGCTTATATGCCTGTATAACTGGAGTCTTTAAGCTCCTGGCTATTTGCAGCTGCTTTGCCATAAAATCGAACACTTTTCCACCATTCATTTCTTTAGCAGGCTGCAGTCAGAACCCTGGTCTCTCTGAAGCTGTTGGCTTAAGGTTTAAGATTTACCAACCCTTGTCTGATGGGACCACTCCAATTTGGGCACATGAGACATACAAGAAGACTGAGCAATGCGTCCTGGAGTCTCCCAGTGTTGGAATCAATGACTTATGCTGTGTAGCCTCATCGGGTAGCTTTGGTACTGGTTCTGAAGGTATGATTATCATTACACCACATGAGGTTTCACAGGTGTTTTCATGCTCATCAGCATTTAGCTATGAAGATGAATGGCACTGTCAGGTAGATAATAGATTTGGGTTTGTGCTTTTGGGGGTTTAAAATTATTGTTCTTGTGCTTAGCACAGCTACTGAAGAAAACAAATCGTCATTTACCATTCAGCAATAGATATTTCTCATGCTATTTGTAGCAATCTTTATAATATGCAGTGCAAAAAATACCTTGGGAATTTCAACTGCTATACTGAATAAATGTTGATACTTTCTAAATGTTGGTAGCTTTACAGAAACTAAAAAGCCTGGAAGAAAATAGTTCTCTTTTTACTAAAACCAAAGAGTTTGTTCATGAGATTTTATATTTTTTCACCACATAAAACAGGACTTGTTTGTAGCTGGCTAAAGCACACAGAAGGTTAGTATACCAAATTTACCCATTTATACATCAGCTATTTAGAAGTAGCAGAAGATAAGAAGACAGGCTAAGAAAGTTGTGGCTGTTCAGCCTGGAGAAGCTGCATGGAGACCTCACAGCAGCCTTCCAGTATCTGAACAATGCCAGAGAGGGACTCTTTGTCAGGGACTGCAGTGGTAGGACAAAAGGTAATGGGGTTAAATTTAAACAGGGGAAGTTCAGGTTAGATATAAGGAAGGAATTCTTACCTGTGAAGGTGATGAGGCACTGGAACAGGTTGCTGATGGAAGTGGTGAATGCTCCATCCCTGGCAGTATTCAAGGCCAGGTTGTACAGAGCCTTAGGTGACATGTTCTAGGGTGAGGTGTCCCTGCCCATGGCAGGGGGGTTGGAACTGGATGGTAATAAGGTCCTTTCCAACCCAAATCAGTCTATGATTCTATGAAGGTTAACAAATTAATAATTATGTGAAAATTTTAATAACAATTTTAAATAACAATTTAAATTACTTTTTTAAAATAACAATTTTAATTATGTTAAAATATACCATACAGAATACAGATATGCATATGAGCATGTATGTGTGTGTACTGCTCAGCTGAACATCTGTGCTTTGGTAACCGGACAAAACCTTACAGTGGCTTTTCTTCTGTGGAAATGTGTTTGCAACAATATCCTCAGTTTTGTTTCCAGTCTTACAACAATGGCACTGAGTTAGTCTGAAACAAATACACACATCCACGATTTGGCTTTCCACCTTGTAAACCTCTTTGTTAATTAGGAAAAGCCACAGCAGTACTCAATAACACACACAGAGCCATATCCATTTGCACCAAGTCTGACTCCCTTCAAAATTCTGACTCCTTGGCTTGGTACTTCAATTAAAATTACAGTAGAGAGACAAAACAGTTCTTCACTTTGAAAGAGGAGATGCCACAGTCAGAAAGCCATGGCATTTTGAATTTTGATCCTGCCACCCTAAGGAAGTGAGCCTTCTTGAGACTTCAGCTGCAAAGGAAATAGCTAATAGAAGCGCACAAGGACCTCAACCCAAGGTGTCTGCAACATGTACGTAATTCCACTAAAATTAAGTTGCACGAGGAGACTAAGGAGTGATGTGATTCCAAGGTACTAGTGCACTGTGTATTGCAGTTGTAATAGAAAGGCTCACAGAACTGTGCAAGCCTCTTCACCTTGGTGGGAGATCCGGCACATATCAAGGGCTGCCGCTGCTTCTGCCAGTGTCAGCACCAGGGGAAAAAAGCGATCTGCATACCTTTGGAGTAGATTAACCTTGCTTTAGCTCCAGCAAACTCCATGAACCCACAGAAAGGATTAATCCAGTCCTCTGTGTACTCTCAGGTACTCACCCTTCAGCTGTTAACAGTGGTAGGAAAGAAATCTCAGTTCAAAACTTCAAGCTGGCTGAACTTGGCGAGTTTAAGGTACAAGCGTAGAAACCAGTCAGACCATTCCACTCAAACTGTTCCCAGAGAAGCCTACATTTTATCCAAAAGCTTGAACACAAAAGATTTTCCATTTCAAAAATCTGTCTGTGCTCATTCAATCTCCAGACTTCCCAAGATTGTATCACATAGCCCTTGGTGATCCTGAAAGTCCAAATGACATGGCAATGTCATGAGCAGAATAAGCAAGCCAGCTACATGGTTCTGCCACCAGACAACAGCCAAAAGGCATATTTCTACAATTTCTCAAAAAAAAAAAAACAACACCCTAAATTAGTTTTTTTCTTTAAGAGGAGGGTTGGGAAGGGGTGGACAAGCTGACATTCTCTTGTTGGTTTTGCCCTCTTCATCTCTTGGAAGGACTGGGTTTGGATCCAGGCAAGATTCATAGCCTGCCTGAGCTATGTGGAATTCTGCCATTGGCACCACTAGCAGTTTTCAGAGTGCACTTGTAATTGCAATGCAAACTCCTATTCACACCTCTTGGAAATATCGGTTTAGGCCGTTCAGCTGTGGGTGAGTGAAACAAGTGTGAACTAATCCTCATCTTGTTACAGACAAGAATAAACTTCTGCTCTAGGAAATGGAAATTCCAGAATCTCTACACAAATCTGTATATTCATGAAATAAATCTGTCCCTCCCTATGCTATTTAGTCTTCAGCCACTGTCAGGGTTTTACAAGACACGGGAGAAAGAAAAAGGAGAGGAGCAGCAGCATTCAGCTCCTGCCAGACACTATGAATACACTGCAGAGAAACTGAAACAAAAGACCTGGTAAAGCTTAATTTCACAAGGTACAAAAGGGGCACCCGGATCACTGTAAATATAAAAATCCTAGAATCACAGAATGGTTTGGGTTGGAAGGGACCTCAAAGATCATCCAGTTCTAACCCCCTGCCATACGAAGTTTTCACTTAATTAACAGCCCTCAGTGGGAACTGCTCCCAAAAAAGAGCTGGTAGAAGCATGCTCCACATGGAGCTACTCTTGCTGACAAAGCCTGCCAGCTGCAGTCCATGGGGTTTGGGAAGCCTTAAAGAACTTCAAAGTGTAGGTCACAACTCCCAAGCCAAACGCAAAACAAAACCATCTAACCATCTAGGTGGTCTAGCCTTATAGACCACCTAACCTAGTCATTATGGTGACTCCCACAACTGTTTATGTGGAAAGGTATTAGAAAACTATGGTGGCATATCAGGTGGTTTAAGGCATTACACTGGGAAAAAGAAGAGCCATGAAGGTATCCCAACCTCTTCTAGTCCCTTCAGTGTTACTCTGCCATGGCTGCAATGATGGCGGGACCCAGTTCTGTGCACCCCTTGCAGCATACAGCTGAAGATGCACGTATCTGCCAGTTTCCTAATACTGCCACTAGTAAATGACCATAAACTTTTTTTATATACTACTTCATTTAAGAAATCCTGTAAGTCTGAGTCTAATTTATGGTAATAGAGAGGATTGTGCTTGATTTCTTAAAATAAAATTATCACTTACAGAAACAAAGTCAGCTTCTGTGGCCAAAGGTCACTATTTTTTATTGACAATTAACAAGGACTGTCTTTTCAGTCCAAGCAAGGTGTTGAGAAGTCATCAATCAAATGCTGTTCTTTTCAGTAAAGGACTGTATAAAATTCACTTCAAATTATGAAAATTTTCTTCAGCACATAGTATGAGGAAAACAAAACATTTTTCTTTCTTTAAGTAAGAGCTTGGAAAACTTCACACTCCCAAATTATCCCACTTGTTATTTGGTAATTAAATCACTGTGAATTACTATATCTTAACCTCTGGTCTTACAAATATCAGGAGAGAGCCCCAAAGCTAAGCAGCAGTGTAGGGCACTGGTGGTGCTGAGGACTTGGGGCCATCCCCCAGGACCTGGCCTTCTCAACCCTGCTAGAAGGTGCAGAAGGAAGGGAAGCTCAGTGCAGGAAAACTATTCAGGCCTTGCCTGCCTCCAAAAGACAGCAGAAAGACGCTGGGTTAAGCACAAATTACTAAAGGAAATGCACCCCCAGCTTCCTACAACACAATGGTCTTTCCTCACAAGGACACAGTGAGAGCCTGACATACTGTTTTAGCTACTCATATATCCCACACATTTGGGTGGTTAAAGTTCATTTGGGAATCACAGTTCCTGCAGACTGCAGCCATATGTTTATGTACCAGAGTAAACAATCTCTTCACTTGAATCCTTGGCTACTGATGATGATGATGACTGATTTCAGAGACATTATATCCGTTTCCCAGAATCACAGTCCCAGGTAAAGCAAAAGCTGAGACTATCAAGCCAAGATTACTTGATCTACTGAAGTACTCCTGCTGACACTGCAGTGTGATATTCCCACAGTAAGATTTGAGGAATGCAAGAAAAAAAGCCACAGTTATAAAATATCCCATCAGATTAAACTGCAAAACATCCAACAGGATGCAGATATAAATGCAAGGCATACCCACTTAACTCAAAGACAGTAGAGAGTTTAACCCCTTTTGAGGTAACTTAGCCACCTCAGCAATACCAGTTGGGTTAGTTCCACAGATGATGACCAAGTAACTTAAGAAAGTGGTACCCACCAAATACTTCAGCTATCAACTAATTCATAACAAAAATTTAACACAATCCTCAGACATTCAAACCCATGTACAATTCAAATGGGATGCTAAACCAATTCATAACTGAGAGGGATCTGGTTACACTGCCAGCATTTATATTCCCAGTTTTGCTGCCATTTATTGTTATAGTTTTATATTAAATATTTTTAAAGAAAAGTAATTCAAGGCTAGTAAACACTAAACAAGTGCTGGACTTCCAGTGATACTTCCTTCACTGTTTGGAGTTCCTACGATTAGGTGTAGTTGCTGGAGCTCCTCTCTGTTTTGCAAATGCCTTATTCTTCTGGGGCTGTCTTCCCACGTATTCCAGGATACCACTCATACCTTCTGACTCTTGCATGATCTGGAATTTCCACCTACTCATAGGGCTGTGGTGCCTGTATCAGCTTTTTCTTGTTTGTGTGCTCCTCAAGATCAGAATTCATTCATTAAGAATGAAAGTCAGGAGGTTTGCAAAGAAACACAGGCCAGAAGCCTTTATTGGCTGAAATTTCCCTGCTGCTTTCCTCAGCAAGAAAAATAATCATGGCAACAAGAAAAAAAACCCAAAAAAAGAAACAAAATATTGCTTCTGTTGCAAATATTATTCTTGTCTCTTGTTTTTGGTCTCTTATTTTGCAGAGTTTAAAAAATGGCAACATTTCCTCTTCCTTTTTCTTCCCCCCTCAGAGTGCAGCATCAGTCATTAGTTTCTTCTTAATTTCTGAAGAAAAACCAAGCAGATGAATAAGAAAATGTGATTTCACGTGACACAGAATACCTTAAATTTGAACAAATTTTTATATTTCAAAGTTAGACAAACAAAGAATATTTAAGGCATATGACACGTTTCAGTTAATCCAGAGTAAGGTAATTGTTTCCAAAATAAAAGTCTGCAAATGGCAATCCAAACACAAAGTTTTCCTTTCCCCTTCCTCTCTTCTTACTCAGAAGTTCTGCCTTGAAGAGAGGTGTCTATGCCTATGGAAATCTTAGAAATAAGTGCTCTTGTATAATCATTCAGCTCACAACAGATAACATCTGACAGAGGACAAAACTTTGCCATCTATATAGGTTGGACAGAGCCTTGGGTGACATGGTCTAACATGAGGCATCCCTGCCCATGGCAG
>JAVHNF010067778.1:7500-11016 GCA_034783455.1 Micropsitta finschii | reverse complement strand
CCTGGGCTGGAAGCCAAAGGAGATGGGATTTGGGTCGATTCCAGCTCGGTGGCGTCGGCAGAGTCACTACCCGGACGTGTTTATGCGAGAGGCTCTGGCTCTCAGGCTGGACTTAGTGGAGTCCAGAGTGCAGGTAAAACCCGCGTCTCCCCCTCCCTCCATTCCTGCCCTCTCTCCTCGCCGACCGGCCCCCGGGGGGGACCCGTAGCTTCGCTTCGGGAAGGGCCCTGTGTGCCCGGGCTCGCGGCCGCGCTCCTCCGGCCCTCTCCTTTTGTTTCCCTGCTGGCTTATTTTCTTCTTATAATTTCCTTCTATTTATCGGTTTATCTTGCAAACGAGTCCCGAAAAGTGGCATCACGGCCTGGCTTCCCCGAGCCTTTTTTAAATTACTATTAACGTGAATTTTTGCACTGTAAATTTATTTCTTAAATGAATTAAGGGAGAAAGAATTAGAGTGCAAATACGAGGCTTAATCATGGGAGTACGCTGGACAATGTCAATAAAACTCGTAGGCGTATCGAGAGTGTGTGGAACTTGTGAAACTTAATTTTAACGAGCTGGCCGGGCTCTCGGCAGTGCGGGATGGGGTGTGAGGACCATGTACCTGCTTCAGTGGATCCTGGAAAAATAAAATGGGGATGGGATGAGGGACGCGGCTGCGATGCGGGTTGCCTGTTGGGTGCGCAGATGCTGGTTCGTGTCGCCGTGGCTGCGGGCTGTGAGGCCGAGCTGGTGCTGGTGCTCCGTCTCCTGTGAGCTCAGTGTGAGGTGAATACGTCCTCCAACGCAACCCGGGCCTCGGGGACGGTGCTCCCGGGACGAGCCGCAGTCGTGTGCCGCGGTCCCTCCGTCCGCTTTGTCTTACGGCGTCTTTCCGAGCCGCCGTTACAGCCCCGCGCCGTCACTGGCAGCCTCCGCTCCGCAGTGCCGAGGGGCCTGGGAGTTTGCTGGGCTCGGTAGGGGGAAGGAGTCGGGATGGGGCCACCGGTATCCCTGTGATGCTCCCAAGCTGTGGTCGCTGCCGGCAGCCCCTATGATCCGAGGCTCTACGGGCGCTGTGGGAACGCGTGGACTGCGCGGCTGCGGACACCGGGGAACGGCCGGAGCAGAGCGGATTTACGTAAATTTTACTCTTAATTTCTCCTAGAATATAGAACAAACCCGTTTTCGGGATGATCCAACCGCTCTGCTCCGGTGCTCCGAACGGGCAGGGGTACCAGGTCCCTCTCCACCAGGGCGAGGCGACAACCCCCCCTACCTTTGGCCCGCTCATTGTGCTGCCGTTTGTGCGCTACTGCGGATTGATGTCGCCCGGCCCCGCAGGCCGGGGGACTCCTCTGGGGGCTTCTGCACCCCTAGGTTGCGGGGAACACCCGGGGTAGAGGGGGTGTTACATCTTCCGCTCCCTGTGGCACCGGTGCGGGCAGGACACAGCGTGTGTGTGCGTGAGTGTGCATCCTGCTCTCTCCCCTTGCTTTTATTTCTCTACCCTGTTAAAGAAGTGTGGATATCTCTTCCTGCCCCCTCCCTTGCTCTCCGTCTCGCAGATGCTCGGTCCTGTGGATGGGGGCTGCCGGCACCTCGAGGGTTGGAGGGGGAGGCCTGATCTGCGCTTCAACCCTTTGCCCCCCCTACCCCGGCCACCGCGGGGGGCCGGTGCGCTGGGTGTTAATTGCTTGTCGTTGTTCGGTGTGTAGGTCTGGTTCCAAAACCGCCGGGCCAAATGGAGAAAGAAAGAGAACACGAAGAAGGGCCCGGGGCGGCCGGCTCACAACTCCCACCCCACGACGTGCAGCGGGGAGCCGATGGACCCCGAGGAGATCGCCCGCAAGGAGCTGGAGAAGATGGAGAAGAAGAAGCGGAAGCACGAGAAGAAGCTCCTCAAAAGCCAAAGCCGCCACCCGCACTCTCCCAGCGCCCTCTCCCTGCACAGCACCCCGAGCTCCGACAGCGACAGTGGAGGCGGGGGGGGCCTTTCACCAGCCCCTCCCGAGGCCAAGCCCCGCGGGCAGCCCCCGCCGCCGCACCCGCCGCTCTCCGCCGCCGCTGCCCCCTCAGAGCCGCCCCCCGGCACCTGCGACCAGACGGGAGAGCCCTTCTACCCCAGCCAAAGAAGCGGGAGCGGGCGGCTCCAGCGTCCGCCCGACAAGGACTGCGCGGCCGCCCCGTCGGGGGACGGCAGCGGAGGTGCGGGGGGGGTCCGCAGCGCCGGCAGCTTCCACAAGCTCAACCCCTTCAGCGTGGAGAGCCTCCTCTCCGACTCCCCCCCCCGACGCAAAGCCGCCCCGGACTTCCCCAGCCTCCCGCCCTGCGCCCCCCGCACCCTCATCGGCAAAGGACACTTCTTGCTCTACCCCATCACCCAGCCTCTGGGCTTCCTCGTCCCGCAGACTGCCCTCAAGGCCAGCCCGGGCCCCGAGGCCGGTCAGCCCCCTCGGGACTCCCCGCTGCCCGCAGCCAACCCCGGCCCGCCCGGCTGCGGTGCGGAGCCGGCGCCCGCCGGCGCCCAACCCGGCCCCGGCTCCACGGACTCGGCGGCGGGGCCGGTGCCTCCCCTACCGCCGGCCGGCGCCTCGCCCCGCTCCGTGGCCACGCACGGTGACCCGGCGGCTGCCGCCCCGGCGGAAGGCGGCAGCTTCCCTCGGCCCGAGTCGCCGGTCCGGGCGCGGGACGCCAGCACAGCCAGGGACAGATCGGACTGCGGCCCTGCCGGCGGCGAGGAGGTGGACATGGACTGACCGGGAGGAAAATAGCTGAGAAAAAAGAACAAAACAAAGCAAAAGTAAAAGCACCGGCGCCCGTCACCCCTGAGAAAAGGGGTCCCCGCTCTCCCCCGCAACCGTCCCCGCAGCACCGCGGGAGGCGGTGGCACGGCAGGGAGACCGGCTCTTCCTCTCCTTAGAGTTTATCACAGGTCGATTCAGGTGATCAGTTAGAGCTTTTTGGTTTTTATATTTAAAGGAAAAAAAAAAAAAAAACAAACAACAAAAAAATAGAAAAAAAGAAAACGGGGTAAAAACGGGGGGAAAAAAATTAAAGGAAAATTGTTTGTTAAGGCTTAGCAGCAGCTGGACTTTGTGGTGTGACAAACTGTACCGCGACAACAACGGAACTCCTCAAAACCCTTGTAAAATGCAAAAACGTCTAAGAATATTTATATATGTAAAATTTTTGATAAATAAAGGCTCTAAAACTCCCTGCCGCCTGGGCTGCCTGTGTGACTCTTCCCCTTCTTTCCCTATTTTTTATCCCCTTTCTTCCTCCCCCCCCCTCCCCTTTAAGCCCTCTTTGTGTGTGTGCGTGTGTGTGTTTATTGCTTAACAAATTTATTCATTTATAGCCTCCCGGTGCCCACCCCTCCCATCCGAGGTTAGGAGCTGCAGGCTACGGGACCCGGCCAGCTCCTGCAGAGTTTTGATATGAAAGTAATTATTTTCCCGGTGGCTGCTGCGGGGATTCAGTTTCTTGCCCAAAGGGTTATTATACATTACCGATTTCTAGTGATATGAAATCACA
>JAVHNF010067778.1:0-2500 GCA_034783455.1 Micropsitta finschii | reverse complement strand
AGCATTAGAATAATTGAAATTTGCTGCTGGAATAGTCCAATCTGTTTAAATAATTCTATGGGTGTCTTGTTGTGATAAAAGATTATCTGGAATTCTATTAAAGGCGCAGGAGCCCGATTTCTAAATCCTATTTGGATACTTTCAATAACTATCAATAATCTCATCTCCTCAACAGCCTCCTGCCTCTCAGCTTTATCTGAAAGTTTACAGCATTTCAGGAGACTTTCATAATGAAAAAGCCGGCGTGGTAGGAAAGCGGTACCTGTCATTCATGTTCGGATTAAAAACATATTAATATGAGGGGAAAAAAGCCCATTGAAAGGTTTGCTGTTTAAGTGCCAGACTAGATGCAAGGAATAGATTGGTTTTGTATTTAAAATCTCACCTGAAGGTTATTTTTATCTATCTAAACAAATTATCCCTGTCTGTTTGTGGAGTAGTTACATCACTGAATATTATGAATAAGGTATGCTCCAGCCAAAAATTAATCAGAGGTTCCGCACACCTCTCTTCCCCGTCTGCTGGGCTCCCTTCAGACCCATGAACTAATGCCAGGTCCTTTATAATCCCTCACTTATTCCAGTTTTCGGTTAATTTTATACTGTTTAATATCATTCCAGGGGCTAATTTCTTTTGTTTATGCGCGGGGTGTCTCTGTAGTTGTTCCCAGGCACTTTCCCTGCCGGAGCCCCAGGTCCCCCGCACCTTTCATTAATCGCTGCTAATTTTCTTCATTAACTTCATTTACTCTTTCCACGAGTTTTCGCGGGAGAAGCGGGTAAAGGCTCTTGTTGGGGACCGTGTCCTCTGCACTGATTTCTCTCTCGAAGCTCAGTGTATGGGATGGGGCGGGGGGGAAGGGAAGTGGCACCTTTTCTTCGAGACCCCCAGTTTAAGGCCGGGTCGCAGGGCCCAGGAGGCAAAAATAAAGCAACTCGGGTGTTAAAAGCCATCAGCAGCGGGCTGCAATGCACAGCCCTCTCTCGGGACTTAGCACAAGGCGGCTCCCCCATCCCTTTCCCTCCTCTTCTCTCTTTTTATTTGGTTGATTTTCCGTTTTTCCTTTTTTTTTTAGCTCTTGCTTAACTCCCCGGCCCCAGCCCTGGTTTCATTCTGGTTATTAGACAGCTACCAGTGACTGTCTGCACTCCGCGTCTTTCCTGCTAATTATCACCTTATGAAAAGTGTTTCATTAAGAAACTCTGCTTTTGATTAATTATCGACAGAATGCTGACCAGAAAGAAATGAAATTAGTCGCTGACCCCGTCTGAGTAACACTGAAAATTCATCACCTATCCTTTTAATATTGAAACGCACCGTAGAATTTTAATGGAAAATATTGTTTTTTCCAAACCTTTCAGTCTTTATTAATGCCCCTGGGCAAGAAATGATATTGCTGGCAATATAGCAGCCTTTGTTCATTTTATATTTATTAAATATAATGCACTTCATTTTCAAATATTTTACTGTTTCTTTTTAATTTCGCTCACTGTAAGTACAGAATAAACCCTTTTTAAACATTTAAGATGCTGCGGGGGTTGTTCCTCTCCACCCTCCCCGGGAGGCTCTATCCCATAGAGGCTTTATCCCATGGGGAGAGCCGGGATTGCAGCGGCAGCCCCTGCCAGTGCGGGTTCCAGAGGAGAAGGAAGATGCAGCCCAGGTCTCTCTGCACCAGGGGCTGCTTGGGGAGGTCCGGGGGGACACACGCAGGCTTGCAGCCCATCCGGGGGTCCCCTCCTCCGTGCCTGTGCTCCATCCCTACCTCGCGTCCCCCCGGGATCTTCTCGAAGGCCTGGGCTGGAGCACCACCCCGGGGCTCCGCTCTCGGCCTCCCAGGGGGCTTTGAGGGTGCGGGACCCCCCCCCGGACCCCCGGTCCTCTCCCAGCAGCTGTACCTCCCAGCTCTGGGCCAGCGGCCGCCTTCCAGGCCTTCCCCCTTTCCCAAGGAATCCGAGACCTGCGGTTAATGAGACGTGAAGTGTGAAAAACTTCCTGAGCGGGGCGGCCCTAACGACGTTCCCAGATGTGCGGCGGGGAAGGGGCGGCCCCGGCCACCGGCCTCCCCCGGGATCCGCCCCGCCAACGAGGCCCAGGGCTGGACGGGACGGGGTGCACTGGGAGGGATGGGGCTTGCCCCGGGGCTGGGGGTGGCTCCGCCGGCAGCTCTGCTCGGGGACAAGATCCTGTGCGCATCCCCAAGCCCCCTGTGTGCCCTCCCGGGGCTCTTGCCTGCACCCCAGGTGCGCACCTCCGGAGTCCTCCGCAATCCATTCCTCAGCCCCCCCGGCTCCGGCGGGATCCCCCAAACCGGGGGGGAACCCCGGTCAGTGCTGTCCTGATCTGAGCCTCAGAAGTTGCTTCAGAGGGGTGGACTCCAAGGGATACCTGCCCGGGAGTCCTGTCCCCTTCCTCCATCCCCCAGCAGCGACCACCTAAAACACCA
The DNA here is from genome assembly GCA_034783455.1 of Micropsitta finschii. Taxonomy (NCBI): domain Eukaryota; kingdom Metazoa; phylum Chordata; class Aves; order Psittaciformes; family Psittacidae; genus Micropsitta; species Micropsitta finschii. Next base: position 54 of record JAVHNF010067778.1, on the reverse strand, counting down.
AATGAACAGAAACTCTCAAAAGGCACTGTGCTGAACAGCAGAACAGTGAGCAGA
>JAVHNF010067775.1:0-14969 GCA_034783455.1 Micropsitta finschii | reverse complement strand
TCTTAAAATTATTTAAGGCCAAAACTTCTTTCTACATCTGATCTAAACTAGTTCATGCCCATCCCTGGTCTTGTTTGCAGCTCAGAAATACAGTTCTCTCTACCTTTTGTATTCTTTTTCCAAATGTTTTAAAAATAGGAAAAATACATAAATACATACTGGTGCATTTAAGTGTTCTTAAAATTATTTAAGGCCAAAACTTCTTTCTACATCTGATCTAAACTAGTTCATGCCCATCCCTGGTCTTGTTTGTAAAGGTCAAATATTGCAATTTTTATTCTGGCAGAGCTTTCAGTGAAGGCGTACATTTTTTGTGGTACAAAAACACAAGCTCCAGCAAACCAAACTGAAGGCAGATGGAGTTTGGCCAGAAGGAAAGGCTTTGTAAGGAGAGATTTTTTTGCATCTAATAAGCATAAAGAAATAATAATAAAAAAAAAGAGAGATAAACAAACAAACAAAACCTGATCTGAATCATAGACCAGATTTTAAACTCAGTCTTCTCTGATATTAGAGAGAATTTTGCTCCTCATTCCAGGCTTTATGATATTTACTCACATATTTTGACAACAAATTGTCCTGGTTCAGTTCACTGAAGAAGCCAAAAATGTTCTAATACAATGAAGCCCAGTGTTCTCCCTGAAGTACTTGAACTCATGAAAAAAGGCAATTTTTTCTGACTGTCTTTAGTTGTGGACAGCAATTAACTTAATAAAAAGTTAGCATACAAACAAGATCTCGTATAAGAGACTTCATAATACTTTGAAAATGTGTCCCTCTGTTTTGTGAATCTCTCTTTTAAAATGGTTTGAGTAAAACGACAGATCCTAAATAGATAATCCTGTGTATTAACCTTAAGAGGGGTCGGAGCAGAAGGCATAAATCCAAGCAATACCTAAATTACCTTGGATGACTCAGCTAGGCCTAAATACTTTGCAGAACTTAACTTTTTAGCTCCATATTCTATGCAAAAGTTTGAAATAACATCAGCATTACTAGGTCAGCTAACACAAGAAAGGTCTAATATAGGCTAAGAGAAGTTGTTGAATTGACACATATTTTACACAGACACAAGACTCCCTGCGCAGGTTCCACATTGTGACTTCTTAGTACATTCCAAAATCTCTATTGGTGCTCCCATTCCAGTGAAACAAACAGCAGCAACTGCCTTTCAGGATCTGTGACTATTTATCCGTGTAAGCATATCTGTGATTTGGATGTACCCTTTCCTACCTGGAAAAGCCCACAGGGTCACAGCAAGTACCATGAGAAATGAGGAATAATCTTGTAAGTCTTCAATTCAGTTGAATTTCCAATGAGGTCAGCAATAACGTTGAGTACAGAACTGGAGCCTTTCCTCTGGACATTTTTTCAGGATTTAAATTGCACTTTATGTAATCAAACTGTTTTTGTAAGGGGTAAATTCTGTTTCAGATAACTTCAGAAGAAGAAACAGGAAAGGGATTGGGGGGGCATTGATGTGGGAAATTTTGCCTTAAGCCTTTGCTATGTAAGTGACCATATAACACTTTATTTGCATATCTAGCATTTAAAGGGTTACGCATGTAATTATTTAACGTAACTCCAAATAAGCTGTTTGATTTTCTTTCATCATGAGCCAAACATTAGGCTTCGAAAAGAATTCCTTTAAACTTCAATAATATAAAGGCACATGGCAATGTGAAAGTTACAACCCTAGCTTAAATGAATCAGTCATAAAAGTATTTATGACTGATATTTTCTGAATATACCAACTTCAGACACTTTAAAGTCTAGTTCTGCTGTACAGGGATAGGTACAGGAATATCAGGCATTGCACATCTGCAGAACTCTTACTTTCAAGCAAAGCAGAGTCCAGTGCCTAAACTTCTTTCTGTTTTAAGAAAAAAGAAACACCAACATAACAAGCCACACCAGGCAGTCAGCACCTGAAGCAAGTAAAAGCAATTCCTTTATGAACTTCCCACCAGTTATTTGTTTTGTGAGGCTCATGGAGAAAAAAGAATAAAAAAAGCTAGTGAAAAAACAGTGTCCCAGTGAAAAGCATTACACATGAAAGAGAGAAAGAAATGAACTGAATGTTGTTTTTTCTTGATGAAATAGCAGATTGGATCTTAGGCTTTTTACAAACTCTAGCACAGGTGATCATCATTTGTTCTGTCAAAAGCATTTTCAATGACATGACCAGAACAATGCGGCTGTGATTACAAGGATCAGCATGGATTGAAAGATACTCAGGGCATTTACTAAAGGGATATTTATAGCAGTGCTAAAGAAATTCGCTTTTTTAAACAGACTCATAAATTCTAGGAACAGAAGATTTGAAACCAGGGTTGCTCCATTTGGTTTTGCATTTGCCATGATAACCTGCAGAGCCACGTCCTCTCACAAATGAAGGCTGAACACGCCAGTTTAAATGTTATTGTCGTGAAGTCAAATCCAAATGCTGAAGAGGAAAACTGAGATAGTATTCACTGTGAACTTTGATGTGAAGCATCACAGTTTTTGGAGGACAGCCATACCTTTGATCTTGCAGAAATAGTGAGGAATCAACCACCTTGAATCCCAATCGTTCAGCAGGTGATTTATGATGTTATACTATGACTGAAAGGACTTTTCCAAAAGTCATGTAACCAGCAAAGAAAAAAAAAAACAATATAAATACAAAGATTTAACAAAAATTTAAGCAATTCTGGTAGCATGTGATGTAAAGTTCATAGCAGACTCTTAATTTCCTGGAAGAAACTCTGAGACACCCAAGCTTCAAAATTAGCCTGCCTAACTTCTAGCAACACTGGAGTAGATAAATGCAGCCATTTGGGTGGTTTGACTATGCAGATAGGCACTGGGTTAGGATCATGCGAGGCAACGAGGAGGCAGAGCCTGATGGAAGGAGCATCTCCTGATGGTAGACTGGCTCCCTAAAGACTTCTGTCGGCAGGAGGGAGTGGACAACAGCTGCAAGGCAAAGGCTGCCAACTATAATTCTCTTAATTAGTGGATAATTATCAAGCAAGGAGGTTAACGAGAGCAGGGACTATGTTTACTGTAAAGGGTTACTCTGTGCATACCCATCCCTCCTTCCCTGGTGGCTCAGGAAGCCATCACTGGCAGCAAACCCTGGTGGCACAGCCACTGTCAGGCATGTGGGGAGGTCCCTCCAGGACAGACCCTCTGGTAGCTGCCAGAGACACTTCTCTGAGCAGCTTGTGTGAGGACAAAGAGAAGAGTCTGGGGTTTGGCACCTCCTACCAGCAGAGCCTGGCACCCTATGTCCTCCACACTGCTGTTGAGATGGCTCCACAGAAGAGCTGCTCTCATGCACGCTCAGCCAGCATGTCTTTCAAATGAAGTTCACTTTCAGTTTGTCTGGCCTTTCCAAATGGTTGCATTTTGTTTATGTTAAAGAAAATGTTCCTGAAGCACATGCTACTGTTTTCCCTGAGGTGGCCATAGTATGCATGCTCACAATACCAGAAAATAGCAAGCAAGGTAGATTTTATGTGCTGTCCCACACTTAAGATTAGAACTCGTTTACCTCAGTCAGTGATTCTTCCTATACCCAAAGCAAGCAGAAGCTTTAGATTTGAGATATCTTGTTTTAATGATGCTCAATGAAATTAATTTTGAGATCAATGTGAAGAAAAAGCAGAGCTCCTTGAATAACTGTTACAGTTGTGTGGCCAAACTAGAAAGAGAAAAACAAAGACCACGACATTAATCTAGAAGAGAGGAAGGACTCTTCCATTATACTTTTCTTTAGCAATTATTTTAAGTTCTTCTTTCAGAGCATAAGAAGTACCCATAATGATTTTTTTTCAATGTAGAACTCAACCATGCATTGAACTATCTTTTTCAGACAGAATATAATCCCTGAATTCTGTTTAACCAAGATCCATCAATATTTTCAGACAAACTGTATTTTGTGGATACAGAATATTCAGAGTCACCTAGCTCTAGTTAAAACATAAGCTCCTTACAAACATACGTGTCATGGATTATATTGTCTTTTTGTAGTTTTAACTAATTTTAATTTGAACTCCAGGTTGTGAATTTCCTCGTGATGAGTATTTTTTCATTGTAATTTCAGACTTGTTATGTTTCTTTAGGCTGTGGATCTATCTTCCCAGAGAATTTTGCTATTTTAAGTTTCAAATTTTTTGAAGAGTCTTTTTGGATAAAGTTATTGCCTGTATCCTACAGCAAGTAAATTTTGATGTCTCAGCTTTTTTTTTTCGTTTTTATTTTCGGAGATTTGTAGGATACAGATAAAATCTAGGAATAAAATTTCTCAGTGCTTTGAGATTCTCCTGCCATAAAGCTTCTTGCTAAAATATATGGTAGGCATGTCTTAAGAGAAATCATATGCAAGAACATGACTCGATCAGCATCCCAGTGAGATACAGGATATTTTTTAACTAGGGAGTTAATGGATGATGATACTATATTTGGCCAGCAAAAATAATGACACACTTTCCCTGGTCTACAAGAACTACTCCCACATTGATTTTAACTTAATATCTCCCTCATTAGGAACCTGCACAGAAGTTTGGCAGAAATACCCGAGACACTTATTGGATCATTCGCTGGTAATAATAGATATTGCTTTTTTTCTGAGAATGTACAGGCTAGGGTAATCATAAAAAGGATAGCATTGAAACAAAAGCTTTTTACAAAATACAGATTTTTATCAACTCCATCACTGTTGAGGTTAAATATTTTATGGAGCTAAATAAAACTCGGACTTCTCCACTTTCACATTGTGGGATGCAGTAAAAGCTTAAGAGCCTGATTCGCCCCACTGCCGAATGACATCCATTATGTGTCAAATGCCCTTCACTTCACAGTGGACTCTGGCTCTGATATGATCAGACTCCCAAAGCCCAGGTAACTTGATATACAATTTCAGAATGGAAAAGTCCACCCCAATAGCTGGGAGTGGATCCCACTGGATCCACACATTCACTAGCCAAAATGCCATAAAGCACTCATGGTTTTCCTCAAATTGAACCAAGCACTTAAATATCTTTCTACTTAACAAAGCATCTGCATTAATTCCATTGAACTATATAGGATGTAAGTACTGGCTTAAGTGCTAAACTAGGGCCTTGGATATGTCAGTCCAAATAACCGCTGGCACCTGAGTGTTGTAAGCCCATCTGGTGGGATAATCAAGGTACCATCGGGCTCATTCCATGCCTGGGAGACCAGGAGGACAGTCAGTTGATTGCTCTTGTAGCTAAGAAAGTGACAAAACTATTTAACGGTGACACAATTGAGACCAATAACCTGACTAATAACTCATTGCCTGACTGGTTTTTTTTTTAAGTGCACTCGTGAAAATTAAAACTCTGGGTCTGAGGTATGAAACCATTATCTATACAACAGCTCACAGAAAGGGTTATCTAATAACATGAGAAATCTATTAGACCCTGTGGAAGCAAGAACTAAAGGAAATAAATCATGCAGTAATGGTAAATCAGATCTCTAATTATGGCATCACACAGGAGGCCAGAAGAGAAATACGTCCCTAGGACCACTACGTAGTATTTCTTGTCCTCTCTCTCATGTTAGAAGCGTTCAGTCTAAATCCCATCATTCCCACAGTAATTTCTGAACAAAAACTGGCATGCCTGGCAAGGAGATGACTAACAATTACCAGTATAAGCTATTTCTTCTAAACTCCTCAAAGACAAGGATCCTCACATATTTTTCTCTGCCACTGATGCTGGAAATCCCTGCACCAAAAGCCTGTGGGGTCAAAGTAGCTTCAAGCTCCCTGCAACTCCTTCATAACTGGCCAACCATGCCTGTGATGGAGACAAGCCCACTGCTGGTGTCTGTTCCTACACACTCTTTGGTAATGTTTGCAGGTCCCTTCTCTGAGCAGTAGCCTGGGCTGAGACCTAAATGAATGCAGCTAGCAAGAGCAGATCCAGGAGGAAGTAAAGCATGTCTCGCTTCCTCTCAGTTCAAAGACAATGGAGGAAAAAAGCACATGGCAGTAGGACCCTAGAGCAAAGTATTTTATTTCTCCACTGCTCTCATGCAAGACCTCGGGCAAAGTCACTTCATTCCCTGTTTCAGCTTTGAGAGTTTTGCCAGCGTTAGTGTGCAAGTGTGAATTCACCTGAGAGGGAAGGACTTTTGTGTTTTTTAGCACCCCTCATTTAGACATTGGGTGCAGCACTATCCCCTGAGTACCCAAGGCCACCACCACTGCTACCACCAATAATAATAATGATAAGGGAAATAACAAGGGGAGAGAACACAATACCACCTGTTGAAACCCAGCACGACCGAGCAGTGAATCAGCCCTTCCGGATAACTCCCAGTTACATCCTGGGCATGACATGCTGTGGTATAGAATACCTCTTTGGCTAGTTTGGGTCAGGTGCCCTATCTCTGCTTCCTTCTGGCTTCCCCTCCTCCCTGTCAGAGCATGATTCTCACAAAGTCTTTGGTCAGACTAAACATTTGAGCAGTAACTAAAAACATCGGTGTTATCAGCACTGTTCCCAGGCTGAAAGTCAAAAACACAGCGCTGCACCAGCTACTAAGAAGGAGAAAAAACGACTGCTAGTGCTGAACCCAGGACACAATGCTATGGGCATCTGAAACTGTTTTCTGCTTTAGTGTGAAACAGTGATTTGCGACTCAGCTTTGTAACTTTGTAAAATATTCAGGTGTAATACATCACCCCTTCAAAGATGTTCACGTTAAATCAGTAGAGATGTACTTTACTGCAGACTTGCATGTTTCTGTTGTAGGTATTGTTGCATGTGCTGCGTAGCAGTGGTGTTAAAATCTTACTCATCAAAAAGAGATGAATGGGATTGGGCTTATTGAGTCTATATTGACAAGCTTAGGCTATAAGTACTTTAGGCTATAAGTACCTATGACTGTTCAGTTCCAAAATAAAATGTATTTTGAAGACATTCCCAGGACATACCTAGTGATACGCTATAGAAGCCTCATGCTCCCTCAAGGTGCTAAGTTCCCAAAAGAGTTTGTAGCTCCTGTATTGCAAACCTAAATTTAAGGAGTAGAATTATATTTCACAAATGTCCCTGTAAATGCACCATGAAGTCTATGTACCTAGTTACTGCAAGAGGATAGAAAACGTTTTTGGTGACATTTGCTAAAACGGGAGCCAGTGCCGAGCTCTGAGCCTGGAGCTCCCTTTAGCGGACTGACGCATGTAGTGCACCGCATCTTGTTTGGCTCCTGGTGGCTTCACATCGCAGCAGCTTAGAGAATATGAAATGCTGTTATCCAACCCATTTCCCTGTCAGTATAGAACTGTTAACATAAATCTCGTTTTTCAGCAGTCTTGACACGAATCTTGTGTTGGTTAAAGATAGTGACAGATGATAGCTCTCCCAACTTCCACCTAATAACCAAAACACCAATCTTTCCTTCATTTGCAATAGTCTCCTGAGCAAAAAGCTGAACTCCGTTGTTGATTGCAAGTCTGTACTTGAACCCCACAGCTGAGCTGGTTCTCCTGACTGGAAAGCAAGTTCTTCTTTAAAGCTAAACTCATAGAGCTGGGACTGCAGGGACTTGAAAAAGCTCTTTTCTTCCTTGGTCAAGTGGGCTACAAAATCAAATGTGTTCTGTTACTGTGTGCCTCCAGCCAGGATAATGGGACAGCTCAAGACCAAAGTATTTATCTGTGGAGAGTAAAAAAGGCCACACAAGGAGGTCATGGGTGGAAGGGAAGGAATTGTCTCCACTCTCACTGGGTGTGAATTACTCAGTCACTACAAGGACACCCTGTAGCCTCTTACATCTCAAGTGCCAAGTGTGTGACTTGCTTATTTCACCTTCCCTCTCCCTGCTTACAGCAGTGGCTGCATCTTGGGCATTTGCAGCACTGTATCATGTGGTCTCTCCAACTTCTTGACCTCATGGGCAGACTGTACTGAGTTCTCTTGAAAAGTAGGACAGGATGTAGGACAGTAATGTCAATGATGAGTCCTTGGAAATATATGGGCTATCACTGGCACATGACCTGTGCTGTCCTGAGCCTATGCTTTGGCAGCAGATGTTATTCAAGCCTCTCCTGCACACCACGGCTGTTTGTGGTGAGGTACACTGGCACAGATAGCAAGTTTATACGCCAGCCTATTCCCAGCAACTTGTGTATGCTGTCCAAGTCCTAGATTTGATGATGTCCTTTTTTTTATACAGCTGAATATTGGGGGGAAATTGTGACAAGCCTGATCCTTTGTAACTTACCCTGCCTGCTGAGGGCACTTAGAAGCTTCCAAGTAGTCACCTGCTGCTGCAAAGCTTTAACATACAACTGACAAACCACGATACAATTCAGGAATTAAAAGTGCTATGTGAATGACCAGAGCAACTGTGAATGGAAATATTGACAACAAAAACCTGACTGAGTTATGCTACAGCAGGTAAAAAGCTTGATTTTCAAAATTTATATTAACTTTTTCAGGTTATGATAAAAAATGTCCTTCTAAGATTCTTCCCCCTTCCCTCCCCCCAAAAAAAAACTCAAACAAATTTTAGATTTGCATCCATTACTCATGGGAACTTTGAAGTTCAGATTCCCCATTAACCAGTAAAAAAACACACTCCAGTGTATGGCATCATAGATTTTTAAGGAAGTAACCTATACTACTGATAATAAATATTCCAAGGTCACTGATAAGTCATTTCCCTGGAAGTATGTCTTCATAAGGAGATTGTAAGCCTAGTCCCCGTATCTGTTCAGTATACATGAACAGAAACCAGTGGTCTGAGTCACTGGCAGCCTATGTTGAGTTTAGACTGGAGGTCTGTGTGCAAAATGTTTAATTTCAGCATCAACTGCTTTGGCTCTCTGGCCTCCAAAAGGTTTTCTTTGGCATCCTTCCCTGTGGTATGGTGGAAAAATCCTGATGACACATAGGCGTATTACAGTAAACATGTGAATTTGAACACCCCATATTATAGAATTTGTTGCATTTTAGTAGCAGATAAAGAATTGATGGCTTCCTTGGGAGCAGAAGCCAGCATCTGTCTTTGGAGGAGAATCTAAATTTCCTAAGTTCCAGGAGTGATCAGGTCTTGTGTCAGAGCTTTTGGCTTCCAGTGTGTCACAGCTTTTGGCTTCCAGTTAGTCTTTGGGGAAGACTCTGTGTGGCAGCACACTCAACAAACGTGCGGAAAATCTGTAGCAAGTGTAATTGATGACTTTGTAGGATGGTTGAGCTGGCAGGACAGAGCAGAGGATAAGATCTTGACAACATTGCAGCTTTCTATAAACTTGTTTTGGTTAATTGAATGGTTTTGAACATATGGTCTATCGAGTCCTCATGAGCATTTAAATTACATTTCCTAGTGACACTGAGGGATATGTTATTAATGCAGGATGGTGGGAGGTGTGTTCACAAATCCGTTTATCAGATAATGGGATTAACACACATACCTCCCGAGTGCTGCTTTTAAAAACTTACTTTTAAATCTACATTTTCAGCAACTCCAGCAGCCACATTACAGAACAACAAATGGAAATGCTGGACAAGCATTTTGAAGGCCTTCTCTCACAGTTCTGATAATATGGCAGTGGCCCAAAAGGGGGAACAAGCTCTCATGTTACAAAGTCGGTCAAAGGATGTGAGCTCCTAAGCTACTGATAAAGTGAAACAAAAGCAGAGGAGATTGCAGCTGTGTTTGAAGAAGAAAAAAGAAGCACCTGAACACTGAAGGATACTGTCCTGGCTGTACCAGCATCTCCTTTGCTTTTAAACCCAGCAGGAGACAGAATGGGCCCAGGCAGAGAAGGTGAAATAACAGGAGGAACAGAACTCCACAATTAACTTCTGTCATGTTCTATATAGTTCTGCCTATGCCACAGCCAATGTGCTTGCATAAACTGGTGTATTATGGCTTTTTGTGGTTTCATTTCCTATCACACCTAAATTCTGTACTTTTCTCCTTCTTTCTCCTGTATTCTTTATAAAGGTAACATCTTTTTTAATATGTATGTTTTGTTTTCCTGTGTTCCTTTTCTGAAAAGTCTTATGTCTCAAAGTGGTTCTTTGAGTTTAGAATATAATCAACCACTGCATTTTTATTATTACAAGCATTTTACTTTTAATATAAAATGACAGTGTAGGAAAATGCATCACAGACAGGTTCTCTATGCAAACTAGCAGAACAACATTCTGTTTTCTACAGGGACATGTACTTTACTTAGCATGAACTTCTGCTTTGTATGTGGCCAACCACAAAGATTACTGAAAAGTTATTTCCATAGACAGATACGATTTAATTTAAACTTTATAATTTTTCTCTCTTTTTAAAAAAAAAAAAAAAAAAAAGAAAAAGAAAAAAAAGAAAAAAAGTCCTTGGAGAGTAAAAAGTATGGCCTGGTTTAGGGGTTGGTGGTTTTGGGGTTGTTTTTTTTTGGGGGGAGGAGGTGTGGGTTTTTTTTCAGGAAAGGAATGACAAGTTCATCTTTGCTGGTAGAGGCATGAAAAAAACTCACTCTGTCACTGCTGAACCTGTAAGTGCTGTAAACAGAGCCTGTGGCATCGTAGCATCAGCCTTTTAGTTCTCTCTCTGATTGTTTCATTCTTGTAAAGCAAACACAAAGGAGCATTTTCAATATGCAAAGAACATCCCACTATTTGCAGAATGAGCTGGTTTCTAAGACATGCTGGTCCCTGTGACCGTAACAACCCGGCTTTAGCAGGAAAGCCTTGCTAAAAATTCCCCTTCCCCACACAACCTGCTCCATCTTCTTACTCCACTGTTGCAGTTCCTACCCCACCCCAGTGGTGCTGGTGGGGTCAGCATGGGTGGAAGAGGTATGTCGTACCCTGAGTTTACTGCTGAAGCCAACACATCCAGCATACTCTTTAATACTCTCACAGTGCATGTGATGTCCACCTACCAAAGAACATGCACAAATTTAAAGATTAGCAATAACACAACAAAGTATATTGTGAGATAGGATAGGGAGTTTTATGGAGGAAAAGGATTAGTAGGTATTGCAAGAAGCTGCTGCAGTAAAAGAAGTGCTGAGATTTTAATAACCTAAGGTATTAAGTTTTTATCTTCATTTTTCTAAAGCTCTGCATCACAGGGGGTTTTTGAGCCATAGGAAGGATTTACACACACACATCATCTATTAATGAAATCTGGAAGCCAAGCAAAAACCTGTGGCATCTTGAGACAAGGCAGGTCAAAACTTAGTGGTGGTTCTCATCATACAAGTCCAGGGCGTGGCCTGGGCCATGGCTTTATTAGGAGTCAGTGTTCTGTCTTGGCTCCTAACCTTCAAATGGCAAGGTAGACTGGATTTGAGAGTCCAGCACATGCATTTCTCCCTTTGGAGCAAGCAGAACATCAAAGAGTAGACACCATCAGTATGGGATCCAGAAGAAAACATCTTTATTGCAGGCACTCACCTTAGCTGTGGCATTTGCAGTGTGTGACTGTGTTTCTTTTCCATAACTTTTCAGGGATCTCTACCTTAGAAAAAATTCTGACGTTGGCACTAAAAGGTGTAGCCACTAGGTGCAGCACACTGACCTGCTGTTGTCCATGTTAGTGATAGGACTTCCTTTGCTGACTTGTCCTCAGGAAAAGCCTGTATGCAAAATGAGAGAAACATGTTAAAAGACTACAGTTTCATGACCCAGTGCTGAAGAAAACTGCTGTGACTTCAGGAATAAAAGATATGTAGGTTCTGTGATAGTAAAATACAGTATCCTACAGACTAATTTGTTAATCATTGGTTTATCTCCTGGTACACATGCATTCTGTGTCCAAAGAAACTAACAAGAAAAATTTCTGGGGAAAAAAATCTTGTTTGATTGGATTTTTTAATTGAAGGTAGACTTTCTGAACTAAAGTAATTGGGATTCTTAAGTGAGTATCTGGGCCCAGTGACATGAACAGTGCATCAGTAAGCAGAGGTGGCAATAGATGAATAAACAGGGACATGAATATTAGCTATGACTCCGCTGGATTGGCTCTTCACATCTCCCTAGTACAGCCAGGTGCTCCCAATGCCATCCAGCAGCAGTCTCAGAGATCTCCATCTAAGACCTCTGTTGTGCCAGCCGAGCAATGTGCTAGCTGCAATCATGACTGTGTCTACTGAAAAACCCAATACTTGTTTATAGACCTTTGTACCACCCTCAGAGGAGAAGGACTGTTCAATTCATGTTGTCCTTCTTGGAAGAGCCCTGGCTATAAAGTGACACATTCAAAGAACCAGTGGGACCCCAGTGCTGTTGGACCTTTTGTGTGCTGAGAGAACAAAGCTTGCAGAGACTGCATCACTGCATATGATGAAAGGGTGGTTTACCACCCTGTTCTGATATGGTAGCATGGAGCCAAATGAATAAAAGCTTTTCCTTAAACCCCCTTGGTCCTGCTTGCATGGTCAGTCTGTGTCAGCCAGCACATGGCCTCTGATGGGGGAGGAGTGTAAACAGCAGTGAGAGCATATGAGAAGATCAAGATGGATATGGCAGAAGCAATGGGGAGTGAAATACATGCGCAGGGAGTTTAAATCCTTAAATCCCAATAGGATTTTTCCTTTTTTTTATTTATTAGCTCCAACTTGTTTACTCAGTTATGATTGTACCCTGACTCCCTCCCAGAGGGAAATGAGAACATTTCCACACAGGGAATCAAGCCCATACCCTGGTTTGTTTCTTTTTCCTTAGTGCATGTCACTCCCAACAACCCGTGGGTCTGTGTAAATCTGACCTTACACAGACTTATTTTTCTTTTTTTCCCACTAGATGGTGCTTGAGCACCTCCTCACCGCACTGCCCTGCCGGTGCAGCAATTCTGCCCTGATAATCTGTTCTTTGCTCACTTGTGCTCAACTCGGGATTGGAAGCAGAAGCATACAGCACTGCAGGTTTGGCTTTTGGCCTGCACTGTTGGCATCATGTTTGCAAGGCCATACCATTAATAATACATTTATTTTCCTCTGCTGAAAACAACAGCGACAACAAATTATTGCTTAGTGGAAAGCCAGAGATCCTGTGAGCTAATTCCTTGTGAGAGGATTCCTGAAGTCACACAACTGTTTGCAGAGCATCATCATGTCATATATATAATGGGGCAATTTGCATGTCTTTGAGTGTTTTGATTTTGGAAGTTTGCAGTGTAGCTGTGTTCAAACATAAGCTTTGGGCTGTAAGGTTTGGGAAAGTAACTTCCAAAATATGGCTGAACTCTTCTCTGGTACAATGCCACCTGACAGCGGATGGTCTGAATCCACAGACCTTTAGCAACAATAGTGTTGGGAGAAGGAGCAATACCTGTTAGTCAGGCTGTGGTGCATGTTAGCTCTGAAGCTCAGTTACAGTATGATGTATTAAATAAAAAAATCCTGATTTTACTGTCCAAAAAGAAAACTAAATTTGAAAACATCCCTTTTCCCGTATCTCCTGAAAATCATCAATAAGCCAATGTGTATTTCTTTCTCAGTTTTGAATACTGTGTTTGTGTCCTTCTCAACCTTGGCATATGCTAATTTCAGCTGCTTTTATACTGTGCATTTGGACTTCCATGAGTGAAAGCTTAAAGTGAAGCTGCTGATTTTCCCAGGCCTAGGCCTCTCTATATTGCTGAGGGAATAATAAATCTATCTTTTCAACAAGCTTATACAGGAGAAAAAATGTGACTGCTTCCTTCTTATACAGGTAAAAGCTGAGAATTTATTATTTAGCTGAAATAATTCTCTCCTTAGCATTGTTTCCCCAATACGGTTAGGAAAAACTGTGATATTAATCTACTAAATCTGCGATATAATGGTAAGAGAAAGTAATTCTTCTCTAATTTTCAACAATTCAGGCTATAGTATTGAACACCCACAGCAGGACTGAGCCCACCCGATGGCTCCTGTAAATCTGTACAGAATCCAGCTCAGCCTGAACAGACCAAAATGTCTTGTAAATCACAGTAATACTAATGGGGAGCATGCATAACTGCAGGATGCACTAAGCAAGCATGACTCCTTAGGGAAACATCAGATAGTACATATTATTTTCAGACAATTTTGTTCTAAATCAAAGCTTTAGATGCCAGACAATCTATAAGCTTATAAATTCAAAATGCTCCTCAAGCAGAATTTTACTCATCATCATTAAACTCTGTAGAAGAGGTATTTTCCCTTTTCCTAAACAGGAGATTTGGAAACTTGCTGTTGACACAGCAGTTATTCTGCTGCAAATGAAGACTTCTGCCAAAATGGCATCAGACATCCTTGCAAGCCCAAGCATGTCTGCAAGTTTGACAAGCTGCTCACCTCTGAGCTTTCAGTAGTCACCAGCATAGCTCTGACTCCACTTGCAAAGTGCTTAATTGTGACTGAGCCCAAAATTATCAGCCTATGGTGCACTGTCCTCCCCAGCTCCTGTTACTTTAGCTCCTACAATGTACTGATTACAGGGATAAATAATGTACGCTAGGAACTACCCGAAGTGATGGGTGAGCTTTTTAGAGCCTGCCTCTGTCACAGGCTTCAGTCACAAAAGGCATTGCCTTTTTTAATCTCTTGTTCTTTGGTTATTTTGAAAGCGCATTTGGTTTCCAAAGCTAATGGCAACATTGTTTGCTTGCCAGTCAGCTGATTGGCCATTGTTCTTTTAAATCAGAGGGATTTAAACTAATGCTCTTTAACTGTTCTGGAAAAAAATATAACTTTAGAACCAGACTCAAAAAGATAATGGCAGTGAGAAACGTAACTCAGTGTTGCAGTACAGCTCCTTTTAAAATGGTCTGTGGATGGTGGATGCAGTGGAAAAGAAGGATTGACTGTGAGCTGGTAATGATGTTTTGATTATGCTGGTTTGCCAAGGACACCTGAAGAGTCAGCTATTGCACTGGAAAAGCAAGAGAAAAGTCATCCTGCAAATGCTCAGAAACAAACTTATCACCCTTTCAGGGTCACATCTTCTCCCCACCCCCCCACCCCCACCCCCCCCCAG
>JAVHNF010067761.1:1597-19161 GCA_034783455.1 Micropsitta finschii | reverse complement strand
TTAAACTTCATAAGGTTGGCATCAGCCCACCTCACAAGTGTGTCGAGGTCCCTCTGGATGGCATCCCTTCCCTCCAGAGTATCAACAGAACCACACAGCTTGGTGTCATTGGCAAACTTGGTGAGGGCGCGCTCAATCCCACTGTCCATGTCACCAACAAAGATGTGTGAATTGAGTCACTGACCACAACTCTGCACATGGCCGTCCAGCCAGTTCTTTATCCACCGAGTGGCCCATCAACATCCATGATGTCTCTCCAAGTTAGAGACAAGGATGTCGTTTTTGGACAGTGTCAAACACTTTGCAGAAGTCCAAGTAGATGACTTGAGAAGAGGCAACACACACAAATTCAACTAGGTGAAGTTCCACTTAAGCATAAGAAAAAGCCTTTACAGTGAGGGTGGTCAAATGCTGGAACAGATCTTTCAGAGAGGCTGTGGAATCTCCATCTTTGGAGATAACTCAAAATACAGTGGTCCTGGGTGAGCTGTTTCAGCTGATGCTGCTTGAGGAGTAGAGTTGGACTAGATGATGTTCAGATGCCCCTTCCAATTTCAGTCACTCTGTGATTTTTTTCATAGATCTTTAACATATGTTTTAGTTTGCAATCCCTCTAATTTCACTACTGGATTTTTCTTTCAGTCTCTGCTCTGTCTTAACCCATCTCTGGTTCAGGTTGGCTTCTCTTAGAAAAGAAACAAAAAACCACTCATCCTCAAACACTCAATGATCAGAAGCAGGTAAATTCTAACTTTTATAGTTTTTTTTTTAAAAATTGTGCAAGAAATTAGCAACTTCTCCAAGATGAAGAATAGTGCCTTAGTCACATCTGTAATTGGATAGGCTCATGTTCTTCAGTCAGGACCACAGTGACCTAACTGTGGTCAGATTGAAATTTTGTTTTTCCATGCAATGACATATTGTGAGAGTCACGGATACAGACTGAGAACTACGTTTTTCCTTCCACAGAGTAGCTGCAGTAGCTAAAACTGAAAATACCAGAAAAAAAAATGTATCTTGAATATTCATATCTTGAGCACAGATAAATGCATCATCGAATTAGTATTAAATAGCACAACAAACTCAAATATGAATCTTTAAGTCAACTGGGTTGAAACTTCACTGAAAGGGTAAAATGTGTAATATTAAGATCAGTTAAAAAGTTAGTGTTATTACTGGAGGTTGCAATGAGCAATTTTATTTTCTTGCTGGAGTTAACAAGCAGTGCAAGCCTAGCACATGAAGTGTGTTATGCAATGATTGCTCTTTATGGGGTTCCCAATACTATAGCCTTAGTTATAATTCTAAATGGCTGTGCATGACATCATACCAAATAAAGTGTATAAACCAACTCAATTTCAGTGCTAAAAATGTGTTAACCTTTCAGCTGGACTAGAAACAAGTTTTGCTGGATCTCAGCACTTTTAGCGCAGTATCTGATTATTCTTTTCATCTGAAATTGCTAGATGAGAATATCTTGTCAGTGATTTCAGGCTGGTCTGAGTGGTTGCAATCATAGAAGTCCTTGTTGAAAATGATGTAATCTTTTATTTCTGTTTGTCATCCTTCAGGCAGGAAGTTAGCAGTAAGAGCATCCAATAAGCAGTATTAAAGACTTCAAAAGACCTCACACATCTTTAATTTTTTTGTATGTGTATAAAAGCATTGTAGCTATTAAATTAATTTTAAGATATTTGTTTTCATTTTTCCTGTGTTCTCCCGATTCAGTGATTATATTAAGGAAGGGTTGTTTTTTTTTTTTTTTTATTTCTCTGTCTCTTTTGATCATTATGCATCTATTTTTAAAATAGAGATGCATTTGAATAGAGAGGCTATGTAAGAGAGTATCATTCACTAATTTGAAGCTTATAATGTATGAGTAGACACACACATACAGAGTCATAGGTAGTTCAGTCCTTTAGGTAGGAATGTAAGGTAGAGATATAAGTAATAGCACTTTATCCATCATAAAATTTCAAAATGGCTCAGAGGCATTTCACTGCTGCAGCTGTTGCAGACCCTGTAATGGCATTAAGCTGTGACTCAGGGTGATTTTTTTCATGGAAGATTCTAGCAGGAGCTATAGTTCTGGTAATAACCTGAATAGGAGAATAAATAACTTGAATATTAATGAATTGTACATGATACAGATGCCTCAGGGTGAACCCAAGCAGGACAGGAAATATGTTTCTTTCTCAATTCTTTTCACACTAGGCTTTTTCAGACAAAACCCTCCGGTACTCTGCCAGAACCCCCTCTGAACATTACAACTTTAACCCCATATGGTTATTTGTACTTGTTCTGATTATTCACTTGAATTGACTGCTATTATTTTATAGTTTCACCTACTGGATCAAGGCAGTGTAGATATATTTACCAGTACCTTTACTACTACCAGAACAAGCTGGAATAGTATTTTAGGATATGATATGAACTCTGGTTATCCTTTATGAAAAAAAGCAACTTGGGGGTCTGGCACAGCTCATGGGAAAAGTAAAGAGGAAAAAAAAAAACACTTCAGGGTTCCTTTATGCCCATCCAGTTGATGCCAGCTGTGCTTTCTTCAGTTACAACCAGCGAGGGGTAAGTACTTGCTCAGATACTGCTGATTCTCAGTTTTGATTCTCAAGCTGCATGCAGGGGCTGTCCATTCTGTGACCACTTTTATTGACCTTCTCTGAAACGTGAACTAATGTACGCTACTGACCAAATCAAGGATTAGTCTTCTGTGCCTGTCAAACGAAAATAATCCTGAAGCATTACATACAAAAATAATACTGAGGCATTACATCCCCAAGTATAGCTCAAACTTTATAAGCTGTAGCAGAATTTCACCAGATAGACATTTGTTTCAGTAACTATGCTGGGTGCTTCTTTTGACTTGTGTTTTTCAAACTGTCCTATGACCTATATTAAAGCAACTGACTTTGCAGGGAAGAAAAGGAAAAAGAAAAAGGATAAAATCACATTTGCCTCCTGAGCCCTGAATTACTTTATAAATGGCCATTTTTTAATACGGTCATATAAGCTTGTATTGCTTTTACACAAGGAAATGTAGTAATAGATGACCTTAAACTAATGCCTGTCTAAATCAGACTACCATGGCATAAAAGGCTGGATAGGACAATCTACGGTGTTTTGAGTAACTGCTGATAACTATTTAAGCTGAATTGAAGAAGAACACATGTATCTTACCACTAACCATAATAAATGAACTGCTGGCATTAAAGGTTAGTGATCCAGCTGGAACTATGCCATGTACACTTTCCATCCATTCATTTCAAATAACAGAATAATAACAGCTATTTGTTGAAATCATATTTTCAACTGATCATCAGATAGTCTTCAGCAGTTTCTACCTCTGATTCCTTAGGTAGGTCATGATTATCATTACCACAGCTTTGACACAACCACTATTTACATAACATGAAAGTAATCATAGTTTTTGCATGCTGCTAATTCATCATTTTAAGAACTGTGGATGTATTATTACACATATGTGTATCTGTATATATGCATCTATTTTCTCAATTAAAATTGGAACAGGCAATACAATCAGGTATAATTTAGCCTGCCTGTGTAGCATGCACAGGAAAAAGGAGTATAAAGACAGGTTGTATTACTACACATTTGTGGGATGTATTGAATTCCTGGATTTGGTACAACAACACCCCAATAAATGTGTCATGAAGTTAGTAGATGTCTTTGTTATAATTCGAAGGCAGCAACTGAAAATCTATTATCCCGTCTGTGCCTTAAGCCACATTGCCAGCATCATATTTAGTGTAAACTGGGCCGGAGCTGGAAGGGTGGGAAACATAGCACACCTTAATATCTCCCCTCCTTAAAATCAAGCTTAGTTCCTGTGCTGTGCTGAGCGGTTTATGAAGGAAATACCAAAAGCAGGGCACATGGTGGTCTTGATAAATCATTCTTCGTGACTTATCTCCTGACCAAAAAAAGGTTTTAAGTAAAGAAGATGTCTTTTATTGGCCTGTATTCAGAATTACTGGGTGCAACAGATACTGCTGAAGTCAGAGGTTCTCAGTATCTATGTAGTATATAAAACTAAGAGTATAGCTCTAAAAGCACAGAATTTTATAAGAAAACTCTTTGTTAGGGACAGGGAAAGATGACAGAAGATACAGGCAGATAGGAAGGACAAATACACCTACCTAAGGAAAGATGAACTGCAAGTGTCCATAATTATAATAAAGCAGAAGAATTTCATGGTTTTGTAGTGCAACAAGTAATACATAAATGGTTGGTTGGTTGGCTGTTGGGTTTGTGTTTTGGTTTAGAAATTTTTACAAGTAAACTGTCCTTTAGGAAACCATGAATAAAAATGTCTTATTTCACAAATACAAATCTTCAGCCCCTGTCTCTAAGAAAGAAGAATTGTTAATATAAAACAACTTTGATCATTTGAGTCAGTCTTTTGTACAACAAAGTTGTAGGTGCCAGTGTGCATCATTAGCATGAAAGTCTTCCCTATATCACATTTGCTCATTTACTTTGTTGCCACCCATTTCATTTAGATAACAGGGTTTTAATGTTAGAGAAGAGCTGTGAAACTAGCTTTGTTGTTGCCAACAAGACAATCTGTAGAAAATCAAGAAAGGATACAAAGAACACAAAGTTGTACCAGGATTGGAGATAAACTCATGAGTGGGACGGATAGTACTAAATAATTATACTGAAGAAAAAGGGAATTATCTGAGCGAGATAATCGTAGCCTTTAATGTGCTCAGTGAAACAATATAAACGGATGAAAGCTAACAATTCATCCTTCTTAGCTGTGTGCAAGGAAGGAGATATTTAAGATTGACTTTTAGAAGATTTCGCAGTTAGATTCACCAGTTTAAAATGTCTTGTAAGGCATAGTGGTGGAAGTACTATTCAAATTCTAATCAAATGTGGTTGGTACCAGCAGGAATGGTTCCATCAAATGCAGGCACTAAGTGGATGGTCCTCATAGTCATTTACAGTTTCTCAGTGAGTAAGTCCACTCAAATTTGCTCTTTTATTCCTTTCTTTTCATTGCACACTCTGCACTGCACTGTACTGTAAAGATCTTTCTCTGCAGTTATACATGCCGTACTTACGTGTGTTTAAGATTGCACTTATTGATGGGTCGGGCTGTACCTACTGAGTCACAGAGGATGAGGATGATATTCCTGAAAATGTGAATAGGAGTTGCTTGGGGATTATTTTGGGTAAATCAGGAAGTTTGCAGTTATTGCAGTAAGAACTCCCTCAAAACCTGCCACTAATCTCCCAATTTAAAAAAGCAAATCAGATCCAGGCATTGTTTTGTTGGGGTTTTTTCTTCTGTTTCCCACCCCCCAAGGAAAAATAGAGAATTGGAGAATTGCACAGGGTAGTACTGTAATATGTGAGATTAGGTTATTCTGTGAGATGTTTCCTCTATCAAGTAGGATGGCAGGGGAGGGATTAGCTTCAGTGTCCCCTGCATTTGCTTTCTTGTGTAATTATGGGAAATGCATTCAGTGTGCAAGGGTATCATTGCTGTCCTGCTGTTTTATCATTTCTTTATGAGATAATGTTGATTTCAGCAATGAAATGCAAATTTAGTTTACAGTGCTCCTTTTCTCCATATAAAGGTTAAAATGCATATTGTAGATAATACTGTTGTTGAGGCTTTTGAAACAGTCTTTGTCAGCTAATTTTGGCAATAAAGGGTTTTAAATACTGTTCAGTGCAACTGTGTGAGTTTTATATTGGCCTAGATGAATTAATTTTAACCCAATATGCATGTTGGTACCATTTTGGCTATAATTCGATTAAGTCATCATAGAATCCTGGTACCAACAAAAATGTTAAATATATAGTGTGCCTTATTTGTGTTATTGCAAACTGAATGTGCAGTTATTTCATCTTAACTCTATAATCATAAAATTCTTACAACACAGGGGGCTAGCGAATACTCCTAGGAATGCAAATGCTAATAGATTCTGTGTTTGGAGGGTATGTTTCTGTTTACTTGTAAACAAATACTTTGTATTGCTGGTGATAAAAGGGCTCAGAATTTTAACAAGTTCTGTTAAAATCAGCCCCAGTGTAGATTATAGCTCCGTTTACTAAATGCAGGGACTCCAACAGCAATAAAATACATGCAAAAATGGAAATAGTTTTCAGCAAGCGAGTTCTAACATAACAGCAAGGCCAGTACTAACGGAAGTTGTCTTTTTTATTGTTATCTCTTTGATGTATCTCACTTTCCTGTGTAAACTGCTTACTATTGTACAAAGAGAGGGTGTGTGTTAACTTTGGTGACATTGTGTTACTCCCATTAAGTAACGCTGTACACAGGGTTTTTTCAGCGTGACTGTACTTAGGATTTTTATTGGTTTTTTTGCAAGAGCCAAGTAATGTTTCATAACTAATAACAAATGCCATTTCTGCTTTGGGTGGTATGGCAATAAATTCGCTGTTGTGGTCAGTAGAAAGGTTATATAGAAAAAGTAGGAAAAGTAGTGAGAGTTTTTAGTACACAATAATGTTTATTACTCTTGGGCAAGAAGAGCAAAAAGGTGTGGGGAGAGGGTTTTATGAAATGAGATGTTCTGATGTAGGCAACAATGGAAAATAGCTCTGAAAATGCTGAGTTGGAGTAATAATTGAATAATGTCTAAAGTTTATCAAAACTGAAAGAACTCCTCATGTGAAATGAAGCCTCCTAAGAAAATTCTGTTCTGTCTCTGTTTTGCCTTGCTGTTGTCGCATGTCACGCATGAATGGAAATGCTGCATTCTCTGGGGAGCAGTAAAGCTTCTGTGTAGGTTGTTTATTTCCTTAATCCCTCCTTCTTCATCATTTCCAATGTCAGATATAAAATGGAAAGCCTGTAAATATAGTGATTATCATACTGATTATCACTTGCATCAGGGAACGCCCCGGCTGGCCGTTGTAACCAGTCTCCACATGTTACAGCCACTTAGATTTTAACCTGACTACTTTATTAGAGATGTGAAGCTCAGTATGAGGTGCCCTAGGGCTGCACAGATGGGTTCTGCTTGTTTCCTGTTCTCACTGTTATTGTGAATAGATACTAAAAGGTTCTCATCGCTTTTATCTGGTTAATTTACTTTGAACTGTCCCTGGCATTCAGGGCCTGCCTCACATTTCTCACCATTTTGCAAACACCAAACTGTAGTCTCCAAACACGTGTTTTGAGGTTGATTATCTTTTTTACTGGAAGGGCCTTAATTCTTAAAAGGATGTAACTGTGAGAGAGACTGATTCTTAGGGGGCTGTAGGCACAGTCCTTGCTGAAAGAAGCTGTTCAGGAGATTTTCTGAGGTTTGGTTGATAGACGAAGAAAATTAAGATTGCTGTTGTTCTTTGGCGCTTTCAGGCATCCTTAGATTAGAGGTCAACTGCAGGAAAATCTATGATTGTATGCTAGCTACCATTATTCATGCAGCTGGGCAGCAGACCAGACTAAAAGATGACACTCTAACAGGAAAATCTGAAGATGAGATACTTTTTAACAAATGTGCAATCATTTATCCTTTCTTGTAGAAGGGCCAGGTCTTTCAAACCGCATGTGTGCTCCAGCACAGAAAATTAAGATGAATTCTCTCAAAATCTCCCACATAAGGAAACACTACTTAACTGGAATAGTTTTTATTTCATGTACTGGTGTCCAGTTTCCTGGCTAAACAATAGTTTAACACAGATGTTAATATCCTTCTGCACTGGGACATTAAAGAAATCCCCTTAGGACAGATCAGTGTAACTTCCGATTTCAATTGCATGACCAAAAACCTGAGGTTAAAGAAGTAATTTGGCTACAGTACATAATTTTTATCCCATTTACTTATTCTCTGCTCCCTTATCACTCCCTTCTTTCTCTTATTTTGGTGGTTTTTCTGTGCCACAGTCCCATTTGAGGCTTTCTTGATTGTGTTGCAGTTCATTGTAAGTGCATCACTTCAGAGTGGCAGCATGCAGACTCCTTTTTTCATACGAGCATAGGCTTTGTTAATCACATGCTGGTTTATGAAAACACTGCATGATATCTTTGAACCCCATACTCCTTCTCGACAGCCAGGCTAGCAAATGTCATTGCCTGTGTGATGTACAAGAAGGAATTCAATTGTAAGTAAATTGTCAAAGTGGCTAACCTTGCCCGCACCCAATTGTCAGGACCATGATTCAGTTTTTCTGTCAACATCAGCTAAGGCTAACCCGGTCAGCCTTATGTTTTTGCAGTGAAGCAGCCTGAGGAGTTGTGCTTTTCAGCTTATCACATTTTATTAACTTCAACTTACTGTTGTTATAATCAATTGTACCCGCTTCAAATTCTTGTGCTTCCCCCAAATTGGCAGATCATATATGTACACAAGTATGTATTTTCTGCAAGACTGAAAACTGTCATAGGGGCACTGGACTTAAATGGTTTGGTGCGGTAGTTATTTCGGTTTTGTTGGATCAGCTCACCATTTTGGCTCAAGACTTATTCCTCTATTAATAACACTTGGCAAAGATAATCTGGAAGAATGCAAATTGAAATATAAAGACTTTGAGGGTTTTCTTAAATGCTTGCAATGTTAACGTGGAAAGTGAGTGAGAGGAAAACATTGCTATTGTCTTTTGTCTCCTTGCTTTTATTTCAAAACAGATTATAATTGCTCCAATTAATATAAATAAGAGATGAGGACATTCTGATACCCTGATGTTTCTTCTGTTCTTTCAGGAAAAGAACATAGTTAAATTGCCTAAAGCAGTGATTAAGACATCAGAGTACTATAAAATGCTCATCTGATTCCACCACAAGGGCTTGAACACATTTTGTGATCCTTTTTTTAATGCACTGTAGATGACGAGTGATTTTTTTACAAATGACTTGATAACCTGTATCCCATGAAGTGCTGTACATAAGTGAAGATGTAATGCAGCTTCAACTAAAAATATGTCTGAAGGATGTTTGTCTGGATTTGAAGTAGTGGTTTCCTAGTCCAACTCCTGCCTCCAGAAGTAACTTTCCAGGCTCGCCTGGAAAAAACATACTGTACCTTCTTTATTTGAACTTGTGAAATGTGTTGACATTGTGCTGTTGTTGGGCTTGAGGGAAGGAGGGGGAAGCTTTTGGTGCAGCTATCAGAATTGAACAACTGTATATGGGTATATTGAGATAATCGCGTAAAAGGAGAACTGGTTGAATGAGTTTCAGAATGTGTTATTTCTTCATTATCTAGCACTTTATAATTAACTGTTCTTTTTTTATTATTTCAGGAAGCTGCCACTTTTGCTAGAGAGCAAGGCTTTGAGGTGAGTTAACCCACAATTGCACACTAAACAGATCCTAACGGGTTTTTTTCTTGCTGATAATGAAGTTCTTTTGGACAATGATTGATGTGCTATTATACTCTCCAAGCCTCGCAGCGGTTGCCATGGAAACTTGGCAGTCGTCATGGTTTCTTTGTTCTGCCAGCTCAGTGTTATGACGCACTCTGCTAGGTCTGCACCCAACATCGCCTACAGATGTTATTTATTGAATTTTGAAAAGCCTCTTGGGAAGCCGAGAGGTTGGGCACGGTTTCAAGCTGCCTCTGCAGATATGGGACCTGTCAGTTTGTTCAGTTAAAAAGCTACCTCATTAGCTGCATTACACTCCATAAGGATTCACTGCTAAAGCAGTGGTGAAGCAAGACTAAATAGTGAAATATAACACCGCTTAAGTAACTTAAACCCTGGCATATGTGCATTATCATTATGCAAATGAATTTTAGAAAGGTGGTATATAAAATTGTTAGGTACTGATTAATGTAAACCGTGCTTCTACAAACAGCTTCTTTTAGAAGGGGTAGTGTGGAATTTGTGTTTCAAAACATATTCGACTTGGTGTTTTCCATCTGTGCTCTAAAAATGTATGCTCCTCTACTGTCTTGAAGTAAACACTGATGATTTTACAGTGATTTTCAGTGCTTTTGATTTCATCTTCTTGAGGTACTTATTTGAATAGTATCTCCCATTGGCTAAATTCACATAACTTAATCTGGAGAGCTATCATCTATTGGTCTCTAATGCTAAATTCAAATAGGCAGGTTTTAAATACTATAATTAATGTGACAACGGTTATGCTAATTTTGCAGATAGTAAGCGATCTTACTGAAATCTACATTGCAGAACTGAATACACATAAATCCTTTTGCATGTTTTTTCAGTGAAATAAGATCCACCTTAATTGATTTGTTTGCAGTGTAAAAGAATAGATAGGAGTTTGACTGCTCTACACCCATTTTGCATAAATAATAGAAGCCGCGCAATTCAAACCGCATCGCTTTAAGAACGTGCCACTTTTGTGTGTGGATGGCTGCATATAAAAAAAGAGGGAAAGACTGACAGCTTTTGTTCTACAATTTAGATTTCTTTAGAACCGTACACCAGCAGGTACATCAATGCCATCGGTGTTTTAGATATTAAAACTGTGGGCTGTCCCATTTCATTTTATGTTTCCCAAATTCATGTGGCTGCTTTGTAGAAATCAAGACTTTTTATCACTGTCAATGTTCATTTGTATAATCCCTAGTGTTAGCATAAAAATGCACTTTGAGTTTATTCTATCAAATGAATGAATTTCACAGATGCCTCCAAATATAATATGAAGCATAACAAATTATCGGTACCCTCTGGTAGCTAGACAATAAAAAAGAAAGGAAGTAGTGTATTAAGTCTACCCATTCTATATTTTTATTGCCCCCTTGAGCTAAAGACTTTGAATGTTCCTGGTTTAAATTCAGTTCTAGTGACAAACTGCTTTTGCTGGTGTCTGCTAACTACCATCATATTAACCTTTCCATTAGTGCTTGCTTAGATTTTAGCACAGTTCCTTCTGAACATCCTAAATCTGCCACATTTGATTACAGCATATCAGTAAAGTGCACAATGATTATGATCTTATCTATTATTACCCCCTTGCTTGGCAACAACTCACATATCAGGTTTACTGACAGAGATGTGTAAAACTTGGTAAATGTCCACAATCTTGTTTTCCAATTGTGCTGTGGAAGAAAAAAACCCAAACAAATCACACTACTAATAAACTACCTTACAAAAATCTTATAGAGCATCAAATCAGCCTTTCAATTTAAAAAAAGAAACATTTCCAGGAACTCTCAAAAGCTACTAAAATTGATTCTGTGATTTATATTGAGATTAGAAAGCTGGCAAAACATGGAAAAGTGAAAGAAAGAACTCATGTGACCAGGGCAAAAATCAAGAGGAAATTTACTATAGAACTGATGAAAAGTTGCTGGTAGCCGAATTTGAGTTGCAGCCTGGAAAGAATTTTGGGTTTTAACAAAAATAATCAGAAGTATTTTAGCACAAAAAATCAGTTGTGACTGGCTGCTTTTTTCTTAATCATCTCCTTTTCTACCTCTGAGTAATTTCAACACTTTCTGGAGGCTAAATGCATCTTTTCAACATGGATTAAGTATATCTGAAACAATTTTCAAGAAAAAAAAAAGTACAATCAAGTCAACTTCAGCTTCTCAGCTAAAAATACACCTTTTTGGAAGAAAAAGAACCTTGTCATAGGCAGGAGAAAACTTCCATGACACAAATCTGGGGTTTTTTTGTAAGAGAAACCACGTTCAAAGGAATTTTTATTTTTATGCTTCACCTCACCAAGAGTTAGTTTTCCATTGCACTTTGCTGAAACACAGGGTATTTTTGTAAAATCAATCATGATATTTGAAGACCATTATTTCCTTAATTTTATCTCCTGGACCAACATCAAAAGTAGAATATTACTTTTGATGCAGTCTTTTCCTGGAGTGCATCAGTGTTACCTTTTTTCTGAGTTTTGTGTTCTATGACATTTTAAAACTTTTAAATAAATAGTAAATTCACTGTTTGAAGACAGTATTTCATCCTAATTGTATGTTGCAGTCATCTCGGTAATTCATTGTAATAGTCACAATTTTTATCCTGGAGAACCCTTGGACGTGGTTCCCCTTGAGGTGGAAGAATGGTTATCAGTGTATTTTGATTGGATGTTTGTAATATGTCTCAAATAACAAAATCCCCAAGAGAATGGTTTATGAGGTTTTGTTTTTAAAAAGTGGTAACTTGCTGTTTATTCTGTGTAGGAATTAGGAAAACAAAATCCTACTTTAACATAAAATTTAGGGTTCAATTCTGGTTGTCAACCCAAGAAGTAAAATGATGTGAATGAAACTTGTAGGTACTTAAGGGGTTAGTACCTTCCTTCTACTATTACATACATACTGTATATTTAATTCTTACTGAAAATATGTGTGCTTTTTACTTTCTTTCACTGTCTACTTTATTTCATCCTTTACCATATTTCTTCAGTAACCTTTTCCTTGGGGTCCTCTTTCCCTGATATAAGTTTATCTTTATTCTTCTTTAAACTGAAGAAATCATCTCTTGATCACACCATTTTCTCCTATTATAACTTCCTAATTTTCATTTTAAAATTCAAAGTGCATGTAAATACATCGCACAAATATCTTCAAGCCCTTTGATTTCTGTGCCTGCTTTGCTCCTCTGTAAATGTGCTTAATAAAGCCAATAGTAGCCACTTCCTAGTTAACAAAAACTAAACACCTCTCTTCTGTTTCCTTTGATCTCCATCATGCTTTGTTGCATTTTCTAGTTCATGGATCTCTTAATTATCAAGGCCTGAAATAGTTCAGAATTTAGGTTAACCTTCAGAAGCCTGCATATTGCCAAGCTGGAGGGCTGTAATTCTCCATCCATCTCCTATTCAACAGCTTGTACCACCAGCTGATATCTGCTATTCACAAATTTCTTAAAAAGACATTTCAGAACAGAAGAGCAGCAATTTTTTTCTCTGGTATCTTCACCTTTTGAGAATTAGGGGTAAGATGGCCCTGTTCACTGTCCTCAGTCCATGCAGAGGGGTCCAGGGTTCTTCCCTTTCCTCTGTGGTGCAAGATGTTGCCCCCTGAAAGCTGTATTAACATGCTAAGCAGAAGGAGGGAAGAAATAACACAAATGAGAGTGTAGTATATGGAAATGAAAAGTCATCAAGAATTTTAAAAAGAAGTGAAGGGACCAATAAATAAGGAAAATGTATTTTAATGCTTGGCAAATATGTATAAATCAATCACTGGCAGAGTTGGGGGAGAAATTAAAGGAAGTCTAAGGGTATTGCAAAGGAGCTAGATAATTTCACATAAATAGATCCTGGTAAATATATAGCCCAGGCATATTCTTTGTCCATAAGAAAGGTGCAGTGCTTGAAGATCAACCAGATTATCAAAAATCAGCAAGTAACCAGGACTGCATGGTATGCAGATTATAGTTCCTGAAGTGTTTAACTGACCTACTGTTAATAAATAATCATCTCTTGTTAAAATCAGCAGCTGTAGTCAAAATAGCACATATTGCACTTGGGTTTCAGAATAACACTGTGTGTTGATTTTGGAACATAAAAATTTATTCGTAATATATATTAATTGTAACAACTTTAGTAAATGACCGGAAACCACTCTGAACAGCTTTATAAATCAACTATAATATAATATAATATAATTAATTTAATATGTAAAAAAAATACTTGATATTCATAACAGGACACAAAACAGCGCAGAAAATGTTGTTATGTTTTCATACATTCAGTGCTAGGCCCTCACCAAATCAACTATGTTTCACTACAGTTGCTTGTATGCATGAGCAGGCTGGAGAAAAAAGGTATGGTATTACTTTACACAAATATAAATAGAATGGGACATAGTAAGTAGCAAAGAGAATAATTGTAGTCTTTTGTTTCCTAATGATAAAAAATATAAAATAAAATATATTTAAAAAATGATGTCAAGAAATAGGTTTACATATACCAAAGTTAATTTGAAGAACTTACTGGCTTGAGATAAATCTGAGAGCAAAAGCATCCAACATAACATTATAATAGGATTTTATGCTTACACAAATAACAGAAATACCTATATTTAGACTAGATTGAAAATTAAGTAAATCAGAAATTGAAATCCTTGTGTTTCAGATCATAGGGCAACTATGAGAATAGGAAGAATAATATTCTAATGACAACTTGTGTTCTTAGAGTTTCTTGAATCAAATTAAGCATTTGAAACTTGTGGGTGTCGAAGACATTGGATGAATGAAAGGTTTGGGTTTTGGTCAGTGTCTCTGTTCCTAGCTACACGCACAAAGTCCCTTCAAAGCAAAGATTCCTGAATTTTTTGCAGCTTAGCCTTACTTCAGAAAATCAAGGATGTTCTGTGCCCCACTGAATATACCTTTCACCCTTTGCTTCCCTGCATCTCAATTATGCAAGCAGCTAGTGAGCACAGAGCATATTCACCTGGGCTCCACACCTTCTAAGGCACTGCAGTGTACAGTCAGTTTACTTGCTGAGATCAGTTGCTGTAGGGAAGTGAAGGAAACAGTATTTGTAATCCTCCTGAAATCAGAGGGATTATAGTACTATAAAACCTGGCTAAATTGGATGAAAATCAGGCTCAGAGTTGATCCAAAGTATTCTCTTTCTGATTTTACTTTTAATTTTATGATAGGTAAGGTTAGAATCCAGTCAGCAGCAAAGAAACCCACTAATTGCTCATTAGGAAATGCTCTGTAATTCCTTTGTTAGCTTTGCAGTTTTGCAGCAATTGGAATAGCTGAACTATCATTATCAAGATTAAAAACAATGGTCTCATAGTACTACATAAACCCTTAGGAGAATGAAATATTCCTCCTTTTAAAAATCTTCCTCTACTGACAATAAAGTCTTATTTTATACCTAGCCATAAGAAAAAAAAAATCTTTGATCTGCTAATAAAGTTCTAATCTCCCACCGCTCTAGTGTGCTGGTAACAAGAATTTTCTTTCTCTCCTATTAATAGACTGAAGATATTAAAGAGATAGCCCGCAAGACACAAGCCCTGCCAAAGGTGAACACTAAAAGACAACGAATCGTAGTCTTTACCCAGGGGAAAGATGACACTGTAATGGCTACAGGTATATTTTTCAAATCTCCCTTGTTGCTCACAGTAAATATTCTAGTTAAACCATTACAAATTGTGGCTTTACAAATTCTAACTGTTTAATGGTCGTTGGAGCATTTGCTTTTTGATGTTAGCCCATGATCCTCATCTGTTACACTTATAATTGTTTTAAGAGTCTGAATTTAAGAAGTTAATATTTCACAGGAATGCCTGGGAATTTAGTTCTGAACATCTTCAGTTCTTTTTTTATAACGTATATCTAAAATATTGATTCAGTTGGTTTTACTCAGATTTTTATGACTTGAGATTTTATCTGTGTAGCTGTCTTTGCTGCAAACAAGAACACACTAAGCCTGCTGAGAACAGCTGTGCAACAGTATAGTATATTTAAACATTTGTGAAGAGGAGGAAGTGAAATCCGGTACTAAGTGAATTTCCAGGCATTTTTGCTTTGAGCAGAAAGTCTCACTTTAGCTTTTCTCAGCTGTCTGCTCTTCTATTCTCAAAGGAGTATGTGGGAAAAAGGTGTTCTAGCAGGGATACAAGTAGTTTGTGCTGTCTAAATTGATGATGTACGACGCAGATTTAAGCATTATAAACATGACTGCCTACCTTTTGACAGTCTCTGTAATTCTGTCCACTTATGCTTCTAGACTAAATAAGCTATTAAAAACATGTGCTGTGGCAAGTCATTTTTTGTCTTTCCTTCCTTCATAAGGTAAGTTATTAGTCAGGGCTGAATTTCCTGCTTTGGAAATCAAGTGAAGTTGAGGAAGCTTTGCACCTGAGGGACTGGTGCTTACTCATGTGATATTTGCCTCCAAATCAGAATTGGCTTCAGACTGTGGCTGCAGGGCTAGGCAGTAAGTAGGTATGTCACTGCTATATAGATCATTCTTAGCAGCAGTTCGAATGATTTCTGCAACAGTTTGCTGTTTCCCCTATTTTCTTAGCTACAAACTGGTTTGAAGGAAATAGAAAACAGTCATTGAGGATTGGGTATGTGTATCTCACTGAATAATGATGGAAGCATTGCATTACGTGAATGGCCCATATGGAGGCACTCCACTTGAGTATTGTACAGTTGGCTGAAAAATAGCAGTATAAAAATGTTTTTATACATGAGCTTGTAATAACGGTAGTAAACCTAAACCTTATATGTAACCATCCTGTGCTCTTATTTAATTTTCACTGTGTACTTATTTTGTTCTTCAAACTGGAGTTGTTAACAAATCCATTAATCCCATCTTTGATATTTTTACAACTGGGAGCTTATTTGAGGACTGGCACTCGCTAATCTTAGCTGTTTGTTCTCTATGAAATGAACTTAAATTAGAGAATACACTTTATATTCATGATAAATGCAAGATGGATAGAGAGTGTATGCAGTGGTGTCAGCTACAAAAGCAAACATGATAAATGTTAAGGCAGTTTTGAGCCGTGGGATAAGCTATTCAGTGCACAAGCATAGCTGAATCTCTTTGCTATGTTGTTATTTATGGCAGCCAAATAAATGTCAATAATAAAGGAGAATTAAAGATTTTCATTTCCCAGAGGCAGTCCTCTAATACAGCTTGATCTTTCATTTCATTTGTAATTCGTTCTCATGTCAGGATGCAATCATTCGCCAGGCTCTGTGTGTCATGTTAAGTCATTTAATAATGATTAAGAACATAAAAATGTTTGGCCTGTGGGGCAGTTCTTGAAAGAGATACCAATTTGTTATTGTTTTCCCCCTTTTTCATTGCTTTGGTGTGGATCATCTTTTTCCCACCTCCTCACATTAAAATAATAATGAAAGAAGGAAAACGTGTCCCTTAATTTAGCATATGATGATACCACAGAATGGCATCAAGTACTGCTAACACACTTACTTCAACACTAATTAGGTCTAGTTCTGCTTTGAAACCTTCAGTGGAAAGTGTAAAAAGTTTCTAAGTGCTAAGTGATCTTTAGGATAATTACCTCATTTAGGAATAGTTACAGTATAAAATACATTTCCTTTTTCTAATGCACAGGAGTACATTTTTTGAAGAAGCAAGCTGTGTGTAGTTATTTATCCTGCCTTTCTGAGGAAACAATATAGTCTCAAAAAGTTTGTGCCTGGATTAAAATAGCATTTGCAATGTCAGCTTTGGACTTGGATATGCTTGTTGGTACCTTCTGCTTTATATTTTGTCCAGGTTAATAATAGTAAAAAACAATGTGTTTGTTAGCTGGAAGGCATTTCTGTCAGTAGCAACTCAGACAGAGGGGATCAGTATCCAGGCAAAAGACTCTACTCTTCCTTCCAGTCTACTACTGCTTTTAACCATCCTTCATCAGCTGTTGGGCAGGTCACTTATTCCAGTGATCTTAGTTTATGTCTGAAAGAGCACAGGATGGGGCTGGAGTTTTCAGGTGTGGGAGTAAAAGACCAACGTAAATTTGGCCTTTGTGGGTTTTTTAACTTCTCTTCCCATTTTCCCCATGGGGAAGGTCTTTGCTTTCTGGCAGCAGCACGGAGCAGCATTACTGTGAGCCATGGGAGTAGAAGTGAATTG
Source organism: Micropsitta finschii (assembly GCA_034783455.1). Classification (NCBI taxonomy): domain Eukaryota; kingdom Metazoa; phylum Chordata; class Aves; order Psittaciformes; family Psittacidae; genus Micropsitta; species Micropsitta finschii. Next base: position 1,631 of record JAVHNF010067761.1, on the reverse strand, counting down.
CTTTTATCAGGCTACATTCTGTGAAGAGACACAG
>JAVHNF010067760.1:0-14733 GCA_034783455.1 Micropsitta finschii | reverse complement strand
CGAACTTACAAACTTTGCAGCTATACACAAACAAAAAAATGTTAGCTATCACCTTTATTTCTCAAGGTTTCATATTTTTCTCCACTGTTACAGAAGACACTGAAATTTATTCCATTGGGACAGCCTTCTTCAATAAGAACTGGCATTAATGCAGCACACAAATGTGCTGCTTATGAAAGTGCAAACAACTGTTTTTAAGGTCCTCACTAGATGAATGCCAAAATTCAGTGTTAAAATGCTACAGATTTTGTTTCAAAAGTTATGTTATACTTGTATTTTATATTATGACCTGGCACTAAATAATAATGACACAATTATTATATCTTTATGGCAAGGTTTAAAAAGGAAAGGCAAAGTTATTTATCATTCTTCCTCTATACAACCAGAAGTTAGGAGAGAAAGTATACATAAAGGCCCAAAGGGAAGAAATAAAGTTTATGAACACAGAGTAAAAAAATTTAAAAAAATAAATAAAAATAAAATAATAATAATGATAAAAAAAAGATACGGTTGCATAATGAGTTTAGCTGTCTGTCTAACCACATGCACAGTTAGGCTCAAGCATACTTAAAACTAAGCAAAACCCCCAAAAATTTAATCACATTTGAAAGGGATGAGCTATAGGAACCAAAGGACCAGGTCTACATCGTCCTCACCTGAATTACATTTCTTAGGACTTCTTTGTTTCAATAAATAGAGAAAGATTTTGAGCTTTGTTTCTAAAAGAAGGCCTGTGATACAAATCTGGTTTTATTTAGGGCTTTTACAAGATAAGAGCTAATGGTACATAATTGCTTTATCAATCCTCTCAACACAAGTCATAACTTCACTGCTATCAAAGATACAGTTTCAGAAAACAAATTTCCCTATAATTAGACATATGAAGCATACGCAAGAATGATGGAACAATTATTACTTTTCCATCTTACTCTTTGTATTATGTGAAGATAAATTCTTTTCAGTTAAAATCATTGTGCATTCTGCCCTAATGTGCTGTCTTCCTACAAACACTCATTTCCAAATGAGCTGGAGAACTGGAAGCAGGGGGGATAATCCTTTCCTGAGTACCTTAATGAACAATGATGCAACAATTGTTTTTACAGATATTTTTTAATGTTCCAAATAATACAGACATAAAATAGGATTAAGGAATTTTAAGTCATAAAAATCTGTCTTCTTTCTTTTTTCTCTCAGACTTTCTTTGGAGGCACAGGAGATTTCAAAATCACCACTGTTGTTTATATCCAGTGATTTTTAAAAAACGCTAGAGTCAAAATCTCATCACACAGAATTCAAAATTAGTTTCTTCAGGTTTATAATCAAGTCACAATTTCACTATGAGCAATACTTTTTACATAAGAGACAGAAGCATTTTTCCTCCACTAAATTGGGTACTTTGAAGTCTGAAAGAGGAGCAAGAGAGAGAGGATCAGGCAGGTCTCCATCGTGTAACCTTAACTGTCTCCATTCCTCTACAAGTTGACAAGACTCAGAAAGGTCAGGGCATGGGATAAAAACGACGATCTGGTTCTCCTGTGACATGTAGAAGTCAGAAATCATGTGGCACTTTTCAAACGAAACAACAAAAGTTACTGCAAAGGGAAATAGTCTGGTAATTCCACTACCTGAGCCTAAATTTTGGTCACAAGTTAAGCTAGCAGTTTATGAGGAATTAAGCATCAACAGCTGCACTGTGGGGTGGAGGACAAGGCATACTGGTAAGGCCAACATCTGCTTCATATGGACTAGTCTTAAAATACTTCTTGAATGGTTTTTCTTGTTCTTTTTTTTTTTGTCAAAAACATGAAGTCAAACTAGAATTCAGGTAATGACATGAAAGAATGTAGTAAGTGCTTTTCATCTTTACTTTTTTCCTTGCTGTTCTCAAGTGAAAAGAAAAACCCACATACAGTAGAGCTCTCAGATCAAAGCACACATCCATATACTCCAGAATCCCACGATACAGCCCACTTTAACACAGGATCTGTTGCACTCAGCAAGTCAGATGTGTATTACACCATGAGTTGAAGTCTTTGTGCTCTGCTTACAGTCCTTTTATTGTTAACAACGTCCTAGCTACAGTCCATAAAGAAATGCCGAGCTTTGTTCAGTCACAGCTTTTGAAAAAGGAAGACTGGCAATGAGACGAGTCAAGACAAGAGGCTCCACAAAGTCAATCTCATATATTATCCTGAAACAATGTTCTGGGACTCTTCTTGCCCTTTGCAAGGTTTCTATATGCAAGTGGGAGATAATGCACTGAAGAGATCTCTTTTACAAGTTTTACTAATTCTTATTAGGCTGGTTCATGAGTTCTCTGGGCCCCACAGCAGAGGATTTTAATCATATTGTGCCTTCTGTGCTACAGTGATCGCAATACTAATCTCTGTAATTCCACATTTGGGAGCCGTCTTTTCAAAAGTGTAAACAACTGACACTGCCTTTATGAAGAACATTTTTCCAGAGGGAATGCAATGGTAGAGTCATAGAAAAGCACCATAAGGCAAAAACTGGGGGGAAAAAAGTAATTGCACTGGGTAATAAACCATTCTCAATTTCCTTCCCCTGTTCTGTAGAATGTGAAAAATAAAATATAGTTAAGTAATATTTTGTGAGGGAGCAAACTTTGACCCTTTCTACTTACAGGTATCAGACACTTGAAAACAAAGAAGAAAGTGAATTTCTGCATCTGCAGGAATGGAAGAGCAGGTTTCTTAAAAACAAGAAACAAGATCAGCAAGAGTGAAAATATGGACTCAGAGGGAAGAAAAGTCTAATAAAACATTTTTGTTTCTCCATGTCATAAAAACTGATGCACTACCAGATTCCCTAACAGCTCCTGAAACCGTATTTTTTAATTCAGCTTTCCATTTTGAACAATATTTTGCTTAGCATCTCTGAAACACTTTCACTATTCAAAGGTAACATTTCCCTCCTGTGAGTGAATTACTCAAGGATGGCAGCAAAGACTACCTGCAGAACCAAACTCAACCATCCACATAAAGCCATTCTGGAAAATAAACCCTTATCTTTAAAGAAAAAAACCTGTCCAGTTCCTAAAGGTCTTCCAGCTTGATAAATGGCAAAAGCTCTGAGACAATAATGCAGTCATGTTTTAATACTGTTTAATGGCATTTGTTGTCAACATTATTCATACAAGGATGCTATTGACTTGTAATTCCTTGAAAAGACAATCTTTTACAAAACCCATATTACTGAAATCCTTGTGTCTTTTACACAGATTGCAGATGACTTCATAGGATGTATTAATGCTCCAAGTGACAGGATGCTACAGCAATTGTCTAAATTTAGAGAAGAAAAAGAGAAAAGCAGATCTATAATTGAGCTCCTGCAATAAGAAAATGCAGGCACTGTGCCAATTCTTGCATTAACTATCCCAAATCTACTAAGATATTTCTTCCACAGCAATTAATTTACATTGCACTATTAATACTGGCATAACTCCTGCACTCTTGATCTCAGGGTGCAGTACCATTAAGGCTACAGTAGTCTAACATAAAAATATACACACATTTTGAAAACTGATGAAATGCATATTTCAGAAAATTTACCAAGCAGTTGAAGCTGGGATAATGCGCTTACTATGTTTGCAATGCTCCCACATTTCTTCTTATATGTAACATAGAGGGTCAGAGAAAGGACTTTAATCTATGAGGTCAGAATATTGCAAGATAATGAATTTCTTTCCCACGCCAGAAAGTAACAGCATTAAAATAGATGCAGTAATCTTCTTTTTTTTTTTTTTTTTGTATTACCCTATCTGCTTCTCATAGTTTTATGTAAGAATTACTATATTTTTATTTGCATATTGCTCATCCCTTCCTCCAGTTTGAAACATGACATACTTTACCATTTCATAATCTATCCCATTTATTACAGAATAGTTAGAAGACCTCAGAGGGGGAAAAAGTCTGTATTTCAGTGACTGTATTATGATATGTTCTTTATAAATTTATACATAGGCCACAGGAGATTTATGAAGTGCAAGATTTCAAGATTATGGTACTGGAGACAGCTTCTTGTACATCACAGAAAGCTGAGGACTTACAAGTTTACTGATTGAGATTCTTTTTGCTGAAACTTATCAAGAAAATCTTTTGCAAACACCAAGAAAGCATTACAAGGTTTGTGTAAAAATTTAGGTTTTAGCTATTCTAGACTTCACAAATTCTCAGGCAGCTGTTATGACCTGTAGTCATAACAGCTTTACAGGGGAGATGTGATCTAATCCTCACTGGACTTCCTCTGCATTTAACATGCATTAGTTCCCCGCTCTTCCAGAAAATTATGCAAGATCGTGTCTAGCTCTTCCACCACTTACAAAATTTCTCAAACCCTCAGCATCCCAGAAGCTTCCAGATCAGTCTGGAAAGCACATGGAGGATGGAGAAGACAGGATTGTGGAGAATGCTATTCCTTCTCCTATTTTTTCCCCTGGGCAGTTATTTAATCAATCAACCTAGTCTTCCACCCAGTTGTCCTGGGTTAAACCACAACACAAGTCTACCCAGTCTTCATGTCTAAATACAAAATGGATATAGATTGCACATATCTTTCCTATGATACTTTGTTCCCTCAGCATGTTTGCTACAGCTTTGAGACCCATTAGGCAGATTGGTGTAACTACAACTACACATAAAACAACAATTAAAAGAAAGTGAATAAACACAAGTCTACATTTAAAACTAGAAGCAAAAGAACATGCCACAAGAGCTTCACCCATACAAATATTTGCATGTGGTGTGATGGCTGTTGCCAGGAAAAGCAGTGAGGGCTGAAGGAAAGAAGAGACAAAAGTTTAATAAAGTTGTATCTTCTGCATATTTTTAGTAGCACATGTTCCAAGATGCTGCTCTTTTCTTTAAGGTGATGGCAAAGGATACTGCTGCCCAGGGACCAGATATGGTCTGCAACTTCAGTTTAATGGCTTACTGGATGGAAATTTTTTTCCATATTACTATTGCACAGCATTAAGAGGATTACGAATGTGTGATTCATCAAAGGGATTTTACTGCTCCCCTCCGTACTCAACCAGGAAAAGATTTCCCATTTGGGCTTTAAGTGCTTCAAAAGTTTTGACAAATCATGTAAAACGCACAACCTTAATTCCTTATGACTAATCAAAAGTAAACTACATCCACTTTAATTCTGTATGAGAGCCTCTGTTCAGGGATTTACTGACTTTTTCCTTTTTTTTCCCATTTAACACCTTTAGTTAATTAATCTGAACATTTAAGAGAATTGCTTTTTTAGAGATCACCTCTACACTCATTCCTTTCTTATTATTCATCATTAAATCATTTCATTACTGTCCCAAGAGTATTCAAACTTCACAATACCCTGTCAAGGTCTTTTGGAACATTCATTTTGGAATATCTGCGGTGAACCTTAAACCAGAGAACTGTCACTGTAGTAGCAGTAGTATTTAAGGAAACTTTTAAATGTGGCCTAGAATTACAGGGAGAAGCTGATCCTTAGGATAACTCTGCAAACTGCAGTAGAATTGCATTACAGTAGAGTTATGAGTCCACAGATTAAGAAGCAGAAATGATTAAAATGTCATCATCCAAAACCAGGAAGAAGTGTTTTCATGGATGCCTTATTCATAGGCAGGTAAACATGTACTGGCTTCTGTACAAATGCAACCTTCACCCAGATATGCTGGTTTTCCTAGGACACTGTATTTCCAAACCACAAAATCAGTATCTATATGGATGTTCATCTGGCGGCTCTGACTGGATCTNNNAGAACTATAAAGCTTGGCGAAGACCTCCTGCCCCTTTCTTGAGGCTGTGGCCTTTTTAATTTCATTATGATTTGTTGTTTTGCTATCATCAATATTTCCAAATTTGATAGAGGAGAAATGCAACATACACCTCAGAACTGTTTGTACTATCAGTAACACTCAGCTGCTTACCTGTTTAACAGTGTAAAGGAGGCGACCATAGCAGTACATCATGACCATCACAGGGATGACCAAGCAGAATATGAAGAGACAGACGATATAGGATGTGGACTTTGCTGACTCTGAGGACCAGCGTACTGAACAGCTTGTACCTGCACCTTCTACCCCGTAACTGCTCCAACCAATCAGAGGGGGCACAGTCCAGACCAGGGAGTAAATCCATGAACCACCAACTGCCAGCAATGCCTTCTGGTAGTCAGCGCTGCGCTTGTTGCACAGGGTGAGTGTGCTGTAGCGTTCGTAGGACAGGACGGCCAGGGAGATCAGGGACACAATGCCTGCAATGAATCAAACAATTTAAATGCTTACTTTCATTATTCATTATTTCATGCAGCATCCATCTTAAACCCTAAGAAATGAGATGCTTTTCTCGTTATTATGTATTTGAAGCAACAGTAAAAACTATTTCCGTTATTCTGTATGCTTAAATCCTCGCAGGACTTGGTTGCTCTATCTCTTGTGTCAAATTCTGTGTAACTTACATTTATCTAATATTGGAAGATTTTTGTACTTCAGACTTTTTAAGGCAGGTTCTCAGATTTAGCTGGTTTGCTATTATCCAAGGTAAATCCATTTTCACATGAACTAATAAAATGTTGAAAGATTCCCTTGCTAAGAAATACTCAATTTCTAACATCTGTGTGCATTTTTAAATATTGCATTGACTTTTATACATGCAAAAAGCTTTCAATTCAAGATTGAGAATCACAAAATGAAAGAAGCTTTAGCACTTCTGCCTCATCAGCTGGATATATCTTTAGTTCTCACCACTCAGATAAGGAAACAACAAACAACCCTTGGCATGGCTGTGATACAGCAGGTCATAACTTTATTTGCATGTGCAGTGTATAATCAAGTTTAAAAGTAATTTGCCATTGAGCCCTAGCTGTCAGACCATTTATATCTTCCAACAGAAGATTCAAAAATCTGGTTAGTAGGACATTTCTACTCTCTGTTCCAAGATTTGAGGTCCCAACTCCCTTTACAAATCTTCCAACAAATCTGTTAACAGAAAAGGAGATCTTCAGAATAATTCACAGCTGTACTCCACAGAATGGAGGTGTTAGTGCTAGGCTATCCTGTACCCAGGCAAAACACTCCACACAAAGGGCACAGAAGATTCTCCCCAGGCACAGCATTTTGCTTCTCTTTCCCCTACAATTCAGTGACTCCTTTCCTATTAGCTGGATGCAGGCACATTCCTGCCATCCTGACAACAATTTGCAGCTACTCTGTGCAGAGTTGGGTATGGCAAAGGACCCAGGGGGAATGAAAGCACTGCTTGCTGCAATAGGATGCCTTATTACTCAGGGGAAGAGAAGGCAAAAGGGTGTGAGGAGAAGGCAGCTCCTGATGAAGAAAACATCTTTCTTGTTATAAAAGCCCACTAAATTATTTTCTGTATGTTACAGGGAAGTCAGACTTTAAAAGTAGATACACTTAGAGCTGTAAAATGACACAGCTCCATTAAATGCAACTGAGTTTTACAGTTTAAGAGTCTAACTTAAAAGCTTTTTTAAAGCTAGACTATTTTAGAGGCAGAATAGACTTCCTGATTATCCCTCTTCTAGTATGATTTCCTACATTACACAGATTTGAAAGCCCATTTCCGTAATTTCTGCATTAAACACATATGTCAATATAGGGAAAAATAAAATAAAATAGCAGGTTCTGAACTACATACTCAGGAACAAAAGCCTACCACTCTCTTCTTGCTTCCAGCCCATACTCATTTATCTTCACTTTCCGAGCACTGCCGCTTTCCATGCTTTTACCTGCTCAGCTAAATAGCTTCTCGTTATCAAAAGTTTTAGCTCATGTAGGTACCTAAGGCAAAATTCCAGAGTTTATATTTGAAACTTAGGCCTCAGTACTTGTGCATTTTAGATGAGACTGTCATGCACTAATAGAAAACAGTCTTGGCAACAAGAAATCTCTCCCCTCCCAGCTGAGTGCTCTATAGCAACCCTGTATATGCTTGCTCTACCTCTGATGGCGAGGACATAATGTCCCTATTTTGAGGAGATGGCAGGTGAGATGAACTATTGTTGAGAATATCCTTCAGTCCTGCAGGTACAGTGTTGCCTACAAAAACCCAAAAAGGGTGTTCAAACTTCTCTAGCTCAGGGTCCTGCTTCCTGGATGGCTGCTTTAGCCGTTGGGCTCTCAGGTCAAGTCTGAGCAATGCCTGCTCATCCCTGCAGCTGTGCTGCTGCCCAGCAGCTTCTTACGGTGTGTATTATTACAACTTACAGCATTTGTTGACACTTCCTCATATTTTTGCCTGTTGGCTAATAGAAATAAAGATGCTCAGCTTTTCTCACACTGGTATTTATGATGAACAGCTTTATGGAGTGGATCTGAAGATAACTGAGAACCCATGAATGCAAGATTGCTTGCTTTGAGACAAAGAAAAAGCCTCTTTAACTGACATATAATTAATGCTTAGTTATTAAATTAGGACCATGCTGATGTCAGTAAAGAATAAATCAAATATTAGCAATCAGACAAAACCACAAAAGTTGCCTTTCGATTATAGCAAATCATTTTTCTTCTCTATACAGAAGAAAAAGGAGACTCTTAATTACACATCTTGGCAGGAGCCATTTCATCTTTATTCAGCTTTTATTATTGAGTTCCACTACCATGACACAAACTACATTTTTCTCTGGAGGACAATAACTCTTACATATGGAATCCCAGGCCACAAAAGTTTAGGAAAAAAAAATAAAATAAAAAAAATTCCATATTTTTCTTTTTGTCACAGTAAGACTTCAATATCTGTGCTATACCGAACTTTTTAATAGCACTGCAATTAACACCATTGTGCTTTGAGTTCTAATAATTTCAAGACAAGGGAAAAAGAAATCATTGAAAAGGTAGCCTATAAGAGATATTAAAGTAATTCAATGTTCTTCATGTACTTAAAATTTACTAAGCCCAGCTAACTTTTAAGAATCATAGAATCATATAATAGTTAGGGTTGGAAAGGACCTTAAGATCATCTAGTTCCAACCCCCCCTGCCATGGGCAGGGACATCTCACACTAAAGCATGCCACTCAAGGCTCCGTCCAACCTGGCCTTGAACACCACCAAGGATGGAGCATTCACAACTTCCCTGGGCAACACATTCCAGTGCTTTATTGCACTCTCTTGTATGAAAAACTACAGTATTTTGAAAGAATGAAACCAGTACTTTGAAAGATAAAAAAAGGATGCAGTGAAGAGCCAAAACCAAAACAAAAATTGAACAAGTAGCTTCTTCTCCACAGGGGGATGTATTCCATTGCATTGGCTGCAAGTAATGAAAACAACTAATTCCCAGGTGAGGAAGAACCTGAAACAACAGGGGCTACAGCAACCCTGTTTGCTTTTCGTGACTTTGTGCAGTGTACACAAACTTGGGACTCTCTGTACCCCAACACTGCAGCTCTACCCACCCAAGGGTCTTTCATCTTAACACAGAAATCAAGAGTGGACAAAACCAAAACAGAATGTCCATCAAGAAACAACTCTGTTCCAATACCATGGTAGGTTATCAGCTCCAATGTCACCATTTGCTAAGAATACCCTTAGCTTTTTAATTTTAAAAAGTAGGGTTTTGGTTTTTGGGGTTTTTAAATCTCACTCTCATTTGATGCATTGCAGCAGATACATAGGCCTAATTTGCTGGACTGAAAAAACGGTATGTCCTAACAAAGGCAAAACCTGGGTTTGTATTCAGTATTTAGTTTGACACTGGATGAAAGTTAAAAACAGGGATCAGGTGTTTAATAGTTAGTGAATGAGCTGCCAACAAAAACCTGATTATTGCCTTGTCCTTTACATGCTTTTCAATAGCACTCAGTATGATCTTCTCCATAATTTTTCCAGGTACTGAGGTTAGACTAACAGGTCTAACCTTTCACCCTTTCAGTCTTCCCTTTCACCCTTCTTGTAATCCAGTTTAGATAAAGTAGAATACAGCTTCTCACTTTTCATTGTGCCTACTATTTTTGCGTATCAGACTTGTGTCATATACATTTAACTGTTGCGGTCTTTGCCAGAAATCCTGCAGCTATCTGTATTCTATTTCACACCCTATCAATTGCAGTCATAAGAATTTGTGAGAATCTCAGCTTTAAAATAAATAGCAATTAAAAACTTTAGACTTATGGCAGAGGAAAAGATTTGAATGTGATCTCCATAGTCTTAACCAGAAAATAAATTTGAAAATTATTTAAGTTATAAAAAGAAAAAAGCTAATTACAATTTTAAAGCTAAGCACAAGGCTTTATGCAAAGATTTCAGTCTTATTTTGCAATAGCATTTATGACTGGCTCAGCTGCTTACATGAATTTGAAATGAGTAGTGTTTTCTAAAATTGTAACAAAATTAAGTTCAGGAATTGAAAATCTAAATAGAATTTGCCTCCAACAAATATTTAGGGCCTTGAGCTTGTACCTAGCCAAGTAACTCCACAGGAGTCAATCACAGTGAGAAATGTAATTTGTTCTACCAACATTTCATGCAAATACAGGAACAAAGCTGAGGTTCTCACTGAGCAGTACTGAAATATGACATAAAAATCCACTGCAGATTGCATTACAGAAACAAATAATTATTCAAAAATTAACCATGGAAATAAGTGACTTTGAGATAAGCTGGGTGTGAGGCAAAAGCCTCCTACATAGCAATTAGTTGCAGTGAATAGAGTGCAAGAAATTCAATTCAAGTCGTAAACCAGGATAGGCATCCATTTTTATAGGACTATCATCTGAGACGTTACCTACTATTTACTTTCATTTAAAGATCTTCCTGGCAGCACAGCACAGAATATGCTGTGAAGGACACAGCAAATCATTATGCTTTGTTCCCATGAATCCCAGCTAAGAGCACATTTTGTATTAGTTTTTGCTGTTTTACGCTGCATGCTGATGTAGCAACTGAAAACAGGATGTGGCTTACCAATGATCTGTAGGTTATAGTAAACTGAGAATCCCAGAGATTCCGTCTACACTGGTTGTTTTGACTATGAATTTAAGTGTATTTGCCCTGTTAAATCTCCTGAAGGTCATTATCCTATATCATGATTAGAGTCCTGGAGCACCACACTTGCATGACATAATGATATCCTGCACTGTATTCTGGTTACCAAGGATGAGGGGCAATGAAAAGAAGCCAGCTGTAAGCTTAGGCACACTGAGCTTGGAGGAATGCAATGGCGTTCCTTCTTCCACATGACATTAAAGCAGGAAAACTAAATCCAATCGCTGCTCAGAAAAGGCCAAGATGATTTTATTGCACCCAATCCCCATCCAGGCTGATTTTACCCACTCACAGTAAGTCATTTACTCACACTCTCACACCCACAAACACAAAGGTCTGTGTTTTAGAGATCTGTCCTTGACCTCTTGTACAACAGGGAGAAGGGATTCTGGCTATCAGTTCTCCAGACCTTTTGCTTACAGGTACCTCCCTGGCAACAAACTGAGGTTTTCAAGAGGCACCACTCCTGTTGAAGCCAGGCCACTCTGTAGTGGTGAACAGTGAATTTGGAGATACAGCAAGAAAAAGTTGAAAGAACATTCAAAGGAATGGAGGAAACATGCTCTGATCTCAACTTAGAAATGCCGTGTTCGTAAATACCTAACACGGGCAGCAGGTAGGTTTCTCAGAAATGTTATGTGTTCTAACACAGCTACATTCCCTTCCCTCTAGTCCCTCAGGCTTCAGCTGCTAAATCTGCTGCTCTGCTCAGTGAAGAATATGCTAAAATTCTCTGTGGTACTATGAGACAGCAATAAAATGCAAAAGGAAGAAAAGGTTTTTGTGACTATATGCACCCCAAGCTGGGAATATTGAGGAATTCTATGCTAAGGTATTCTGCTGTTTCTTCTGGCTGCCGTCCTTCATCACGCTTGCCAAGGACTTAGAGGTAAACATAGAGCAACGCACTAAAAGCTCTCTTCAAATGAAGGCTCTTACTACCTCAATTTTATGGTTTCAAGTTTAATTCCAAGTTGTGCTGCTGAATGGTATTACACAAATATGTCATTGAGTTATACAAAACTAGTTTGATCAGTGCTGTTTTCTAGGGAAATAACTTTGCTGAATTTAAATGAGAGCATTTCTGCAAGTTCTTTACAGAAGTAAAAAACCTCCACAAATCAAAGTGCAACATAAACAATTTAAGCAACTTAAAAGACGTGACCTTTCCAACATATTTGCACTTCTGTGTTTCCTTAGAAACCTTTCTGAAAACATATCCCAGTATCATTCCTCATGGACTGTGCATGCAATACAGTTGGTAGGTGTAGTATTCACAAGGCAGGTTTGGAAGCAGCAAGAGGGGAAAATAAAGCAACAAGATTTAATGGTAGCTTAATCTTCAGGTGAAATTTTATCAGCTCTGGATCAAAGTACCTTACCAAACACCTGCCACAGCATTGGAGACTTTGAGAGTGCACATGGAGCAAACTGTGCTATCATCAGTTTTGATTCCATCTTTTATGTATTAGTTACTGCTAATACTGATAAGGAAAACTACTGGGCTATGCTTACCTTAAAGTCAATGCATTTCTTCCACAAAAATACAGTCGTTTCCACCACAGTGACTGCTGCCATCAGAGACTTCCTTGCAGGTGAAGAGGTCAGAATATTACAATGACAAAAGCAGAAACTTTCAAAAGCTGACTCACTTGGCAGAAGAGGGGGGGCATTTCTGTCATCTGTTGACCTGGTCACTGACCTCCTCACAACATACACACTTTTGCAAAAAATCAGAGACTACTGAGGGGCACAGCATCATGGGAAGAAAAACAAAACTTGATAACTTAAAAAGAAAAAAAAAGAAAGAAAAAAAAGGAAAAAAAGAAGTATTCTGGTTTTCTTATCTAAGTCTCAAAACACACACTTAACTCCTACATTCAAGATAGTCAAGTCCTATCTCATTTATAGTCTCCAGTTTATAGCTCCTCTTCTTGTGTGACACCAGAATTGCCACAAATGGCAGTGAGAATGTTGATCAGCCTGCAAAGTCAGGGATAGGCAGCCAAGAATGAAACAAACTCAGCTAAGCTAACAGAACACAGTTATATTAGTCAAGTTGGTTAACAACTTCCACAGCCACTAGTGCTAGTGGGAAAGTAGCATCAAATGAGCAAACTGGAGAAACAAGTGAGAGATTGTGAATACAGAATTTTACAAAATCATTTTTATCATGGGTTTTGGTAGGTGTTTTGGTTTTGTTTTGTTTCTTTATTTTTTAAGATGAGAAGCACAACTGAATATTCAAAGGGATGCAAACAGGTGTGGAGAGTGGCAGACATAGGGACCTGTGGCTGCTCTTCCTTCCCTGCTCCTTCCCCTCAGAATATTACTCACTTTAAATTTTTCCCTCACAAACAAGAAGAGAGGCATAATTTATAAAACAAAATACAGCTCTCAACAGATTTTGGCTGAAGACCCCAAACATTTCCAGAGTTAAAAAGAAAGCCCACTAAACCTAGAGGATTTTCCAGATTTAAGATGAATAGACTGAAAGTGAACACTGGCCTTGGTGGACAAACAGCCAATACTAGCCTGGCTTGCTTGAACTTTACAACTCAGTATCTACACTTCAGCGAATAAACAAATCACAATAAATTAACCTATGATATAGCAAATCACAGTGTGAATACAGCAGCTCCTAAGTTCAGTGCCAATATAAATGATACAAACTACAGAGAAGTGTATGGATGCCTCAGTAACTGATAGAAGCAGCTGAGAATGGGATGTGCTCCCAAAACACTATTGGCTGCATTTGGATATGCCTATTAAATATTTATAATAGGCATAGAACATACAGTAAAAGCAATCTATTCTTGAATTTGGTGACTTATTCATTGAATGCTCCCATGTGTTAGTGATCGTATCATCATTTTCTTTGGATCTTTAAGGCACTAGAAACCTTCCTACTTATTTGAAATAGAGAAAATATTTCCCACAATCATTTGTTACACATTAGCAGTTACAACCAGTTTTTAAGTGCTGGCAGTCTCAGCTTTCAAAATACAGGCTACTTCAAATATCAGCAATTCACTTTGACTAGACATAAATGCAACAGTAGCTATTTATCTAATGCCTGTAATTATTTGTTTCTTTTTCATAGATGACTTCTAGTCATGAGTCCATTAGAGAAGGCCAATCATTCCTTTCCCTAAAGAATTCCCTTCTTGCTTAATTCTAATGGGAGTCACAGTTTAACTGCACTTGAAAGAAATCACTGCAAAATCACTGTTGCATTCAAGCCCGCTGGGACAAATCTGACAGCAAACATTATTGGTCCTGTTCAGTAAAACTTTCCTGCTCTTTTCTCAAGAGTCATTTCTGTTTCCTCTCTCCATTTCCCTTCCTTTTGTGTTTGGCGATACCTTCAATACAGACAGTATGTATTACTTTTAATAGCAGAGAATTATTTGGTTTATTCTTTCTTTCCCCTGTTGCTGAATTTTTAAATATGTATACATTGTGCTTTAATGGTGACCTTAATTCTTAGGCGTATCTTGAAAATTAATATGTATGACTGAGCATTACTATGCTTTTCTGCTGTTATTAATACGTTTATCCATCAACCAACCAGTCAACTACTCCTAGTGGTATAAATAGAATCATAGAATAGAATCAGAGAATAGTTAGGGTTGGAAAGGACGTTAAGATCATCTAGTTCCAAACCCCCTGCCATAGGCAGGGACGAGGGACACCAATATAGCGAAGAACTCCCTTT
>JAVHNF010067757.1:0-10029 GCA_034783455.1 Micropsitta finschii | reverse complement strand
CGCCAGGAGCATGCCAGCAGATGGAAGAGCCCATTTCAAGAAGGTGCCCGGAACATTCTCAACTGCCTGCCCCAGCGTACCCTGTACCATGAAAACTTTCTTTACTGCATATGATGGTACATCACCCTGTTAGCAGGAATAAGCAAAGTAGCCTGCCATTTAATACAGGAGGCAGGATCCCAAGCAAACAGCTACGCTTCAGTTACATGCATACAAGCAGCACTTCCCACTTGAGAAGTGACTTCATTCCTAGACAAACATGGGTGAAAGGTAATCCTGTATACATTTTCAACATGGCCTGCATTTGTTCCAAATCCACTAGTCCAAGACTCTCAATGCAGTACCATACAAACAAGAACCATGTAAATTCACAGCACATCACTGTTGTAATCATATTGCCATTATTCCCTGCAAAAAATCTACCATTACTTTGCCTCATTGTGGACGTGTTGACCAACTTGATTAGTCTACAGATCTCCCCAAAGGATTACCCAAAACATTATTAGAATTCCTCAAAGATGTACCATACCTCCATCCCGCTCATAGGCTCACCAATATTTAATAAGTCACTCAGCTGGCATTTCCTTAGGTATTGTTAAAAAAAAAACCCCACCACAAATTACATCTTCTGAGTCACCAATAGAGGGAGATTTATCTATATGGCAGGTACTTTCTTCCACATCTTATGAATGTGAAGCCTACCAACCACAGCCCTTCTGTAAAGTCTGGCACTTCCACTATTCCCTCACAGATGTTCACATTACCAATTAATCATCACCACAGGGAGTCTCAGCACAGAGGCTAAGGGTTGAATATACTCACTTCAATCTTACTTTGGAACCTTTTCAATTTCTTCCAAAACAAAAACAAAATACGAGTGAAAAAGAATTTTTGTCCACACTACAAATTCCTTGTAACAGCAAGGTAAATTGATTTTAAGGTACCACAAAATCCCAGTTCCAGCTCCACCGCCATTGTATAGATTCTGATGCATTTAATAAGGTAAACAATCTATAAAATTTAAAGCATATACAAATATTGTTAAAGTATCATAAAAAAACCATGAACTAAAAATGAGCAGCTCTGCTACTAAACAAGAAATACAAAGCATTTCATTAGTTTTTTAATTAAACACTTTTTTACTATAAGTAGTGCATTCAGACAATACAAAGAATTTATCCGTATTCTTAGTGGAAATATATTAATGCCATTAGTTAAACATTTACTATTTCAACAAATACGTAATGCATAACAGCTACATTCCAATTCCTTAATTATAGGTAAATTACCTAAATCCTACATCTCCACTGGTTTCATTAAGTGTATTTAATGCTAGTAGCAAACAATATAGCTAATGCACTGATGATGGAAGGTCACACTAATAATCAAGTACAAAGAGAGTACTCTCTGTGTGCACACATATATATTCAATGAACACTTGTGAAGCACAGCAGAACTACCATACAGACATATCGTCACAAACAGACATAAAGGCACAATGAAGCTGATTTATCCACGATAGTACAGGATATCCATGACAAGCCTGGAGTTAAATCTATTTTTCCTCAAGTCCCAAACTACAACCATGAAATTACCTTTTTTTTCTCCCCTTACCAACATTTTTTGTCAATAGTTGACATGCTTTGCAAAATCTTGATCTTAATTTTACATGCAAGAGAACAGATGTGCTACATTAAATCACTTACCCATGACTGCCCACAAAACCAACAAAACACTGAAGGCCTGCTCCATGCACAGAATAGGCCACAACAGCCCCGCAGGTCAATGTGAGCACCCCTGCTGCAAAAAGCTGTATGCAATATTAACATGTTCTTTTTAAAAGGAAAAAGAACCTCAGCTTCACAGATCCAGCTTGTTTCAAGCACAAGTGAGCAGCATCCACATAAACAGAAAGACATTTGGAATTAGAAGTCTTTATTCAGGGTTTCAGGTGAGCCTTGGGTTTTCAAGAACCCTGGGCTCTCATGGAATACACAGAACTGAACCTTTGTAAGAAATAACATCATTAGAAACCGCACCGTGTAATTACTCGCACTTTAATCACTTGCTGAAATGCTTTACTGGGAGCGTTTATAGTTATATCTGCAGAGACACGCAAATATCATTAAGCAGAAACCATGTGTTCTCCCAGAAAGCATGTCTTCCAGCTTAGGATCTCTTTGTGTGGGAACATAATTCCCACACCAAGAGATAGGAAGTTCAGAACTGCTGATTCACACTGCAGAAGCTCTTACTCCTAACATCAGCATATACTCTAAAATAAAGACACTCAGCTGCAAGACTTGTACGTAGAAAGTGCTGTTGGGGGTGGGAGAGGAGTAACTCCTTAATTGTCTTTGTGGCTGACAAGCACACAAGAGTAAATTTCTTCATACAGATATGCATTTCTCAAACTTCACCCATTTCATGACAGATAAACACTACATTTTTTCCCACTTAAGTGTACTTTTACAAAGAGGGAATAAATTTCAACAGCCTATAAAGCAGTTTGGTCTTTTGCAAGCCATCATCACTGTTTCTGTAAGTAGTGGAAGAGCAGCCAGCAGTTGTCTCAGAGTAGACAAAAACAGGCGGGAGCCAAAGCAGGTAAGTACTAACAAAAACACATGATCAAATTCTTGATATACAGTACAGAGACCTAAGTTTCAAAGACTTTGCATCCTCTAGAAACATTCCCTTTTCTTTACTATAAGAGAAACATTTTGAAACACACAAAAAAATAGCATTAAAGGGTAACTGGAGAAAACACAGACTATGAAATACAGCTTCAATGCAGTTTAGGCAAAAATGTTGCGAACAACCTTTGTAGGAATTAAAAGATGAACACCTAGATCATGATCTAGCTTTCAGTAATGGATACTACTGGGACTTACAGAAATGTTAAATACTCAGCACTTGCTTAACTGCAGAGACATATGAAAGAAAAACCAAGAAGTTAAAGAATTCCAAACCATAAGTAACAGAAAGACATGAATACTCACCTTAAAAGTAGGCATATATAAAATGTGGCCCACAACCTTAAAAACACATAGAGCCTGTATTTAAAAATGGAAGGAGAGGGAAACAAAGTACTTTCTCATATTTTGATCACAGAGGATGAATTAAATTATAAGTGACACCATTCTAATGAACCAGAACTGATTACAATCTTTCTTTATGAAAAGGTATGCAAAACCAGCAAACAAAACGCATTAGAGCTTGGTAAAGATCAGTAGTTTAGCCTCAATGTTATCTACTGCACATCTGCCACACCGCATTATCTTCCTACTCAAGCATCATTTTTGCATTCAATATAGTAGCTCTATCAGATTAATGCCCAAGACATTTCAGCTATGTTTCAAGTAAATAAGTGGACATACAGGAATATTATGCATGGCCTGTATCATTGACACTAAGCAAAGAAAATTTGATTAGCACCAAATTGCATCTGACAGGGGAATCAGAAAGCTGTCAAACACAATGACATGGATTCAGTATTTAGAAGGTAAAAGGGGGAATAAAGAAGCTGGCCAGTCTGGCATGGAGACAGCAATAAAACACAACAGCTATGATAAATTAATTCATTTACTTATGAAAAATTAGAGGCTTCCACACACAGCTCTCATTTATAATCTTGTCAATCTGGCAGAGTAAATAAAAAGCCTATACAATGCACAGTGGGAGGGAAGAAAAAGAAACAAAAGAGGGGGGGAAGAAAAAACAGATTTTTTGCATTTAATCTAACGGAATAATTTCTTACATGAAATCACACACTAGATCAAGCCTTTGATAAGAGTGATTAATGCTAGGATATAACGCAGTAGTGGTTTCTGTGTTTACTAAAGACACAGTGTTAAAACAATAGGAAGGTTGAGATCAAGCGCTCAGAAGCCATATAAAGCAAAATGAAAACCTCACATGCAAGAGATGCTATTACTGTGTCTATGAAAAGGATGCCAGGAAGAGTTAGGGGAGCTGGGAGAAGTGGAAGGAAATTCAAAGGGCCCAATCCCTGGAGCAAGAACGGGCTAATACTTCAATACCAGCAGCTAATACCTCAATAGCAATATGGCTACAGTAATTTCCTCAACTGAGATCACTGGTATAACAATGCGATCAGAGAAATACTGGCCTTTCAGAGAAATATTTCAATGATCACCGTGTTTGGCAATTGCCAGTTGGTGAGTTCAGACCAGAAAATAGTGCATTTCCTGGTACTGAAAGAAAAAAGTGACCCATATCTTAACAGAAAGGCATGGAACACCACCATGAAAACGTGAATGTCCATGAGTAGCAGCAAGGACAACTGTCAGCACCAGCACAGAGGCTGGATTTTTACTTTCTGGCATTGCACGCTTTGACTGGTCCCTGCAGATCTATTAAAATACCACTTATCCTTAGGTCCATACCTTGGCTGTAAAGTGCTTAGGGACGTTCATACATCAGTTCGTACACAGTCCTGAATAGTGGAAAGGCTGTTCCAAAGCCAAGTGAAAAGAGTTGACCCCACCACTTGTTAAAGAGGAAAGCCTCGCCTCTAACTCAACAGACTCACCAGCAGAGAGTCAGGTCTGTGCCACAGCAGCAGTTCTGTCAGGCTCTTGACTAGCACTAGTGTTACTGTTTATACCCTAACTTCCACGGAGATAAACAAAAATACCAGTAGTTTTACTGGGCTGTTTTGAAATCTGTGAGATACTTTAGAATAGACAGGTTTTAGTTCATGCTGGAGAAGCAATCGCAGTAAGCCTATTTTCGGAAAACTATTAGCCCTGAATCACAGAATGGCTAGAGCTGGAAAGGACTCTAAGAACATCTAGTCCCAACCCCCTTCCATGGCTTGAGTTTGTACCTTTGCCACATACCTCTAATCATTACAGCTTTTCAAAATACGCATTATTGTAACTAAAATATTTTCTTTTTGGCCTACAAATTAAGTATTTTGCATCCAATTTAATATATACAATTCAATGCACACATACGTCCTGTTTGACACCTTCTGTTGCAAATCCACAGATTACAAATGTGGCAAGGCCAGCTGGGGCTTACTTGTGAATTTCTGCTAAATTCTGGTTCTCTTCTCCCATCTAAACTTAAGTATGCAACCCTTATGCTTGCAGAGGCAGCCCTTTCAAATCCAGGCTTCTTGCTGGCTACACAGGAAGATAACCAAAGATGGCTGTTGCTTACACACTTCAGAGGAAGATAGGTGAGGAGTACCAGTGGCATGACTGATTTCCTACCTATTCATATTTAGAGTCCTAGTGAGAAATTACATGTTATGGCAATAAAGTGTGCTTTTCTCAGTGTCCTGCATCTTCAGAACAAAACCAAACCAATCCTGTAACATTCCTATAGTGGAAGATCTGCTACATTATCATCTAGAAATAACATCTTTTTCTGGTTTTTGGTTGGTGGGTTGGGTTGGAGTTCTTTTAACACTACAGAAGTGCAAGTAGTAAGGTCTTAGGATTAACCATTACTCCAGGTTCTCTGCCAATTTTCAGCCTGCTTCGCTTTTCCATCACCGAATCTTACTCAACCTTTTGCTTGAAGACAATCTTCATGTACTTTACGATACCAGCACCCGATGCCCAGGAGAGGGCACAAGCGACCCTGGGGAAGCCACAAGGTCAGGCCGTCAAAGAACATTTATGAACGGACCACTCAACCTTTAATGGGTCCAATTCACAACCATAACCTCAAATGAATTTTTAATTCTTTCATCTCTTTTTCACAAAGCTTTGAGAGAGGCAATTTAAAGGGCTGCACAGCATGCATCAGTGGCAACATCACCAGAGAGAAAAAAATCATTATTAAATGACCTCTATATCTAAAGTCTTAAAATCTAATTCCAAATTTTCAGCCAATTTCAAGCCTTAAGCAACACAAAACGTGCATCTATACAAGCTTGCGTGGCCCATGTGAACTCAGAGCATAACCAGAACAGGAAGGCGAAAATAAAAAGCCTGATGCAACTGAAAGTTACAGGAAATACTTAGTGCCTTACTAAAACCCCATGCAGGATAATGCCTGTTAATGACAAGCTACTTCACGCCACTTAACCGGCCTTTTAAAGAGTGTTAGGAGTACACTCTTCACCATAAATACCTTTTCATTTAAACTACCTGCTACACTATGGAAATGTTGTATTACAGCTCATAACTATGCCATAAAAGCCTGCCTTATGATTAAACCTGTTGTACTGTACCCTGGAGCAGTTTCTGCGGTTTTGTTGCTTTTAAGGCACACATCTGAAGAACACGAGGCATCTAACTGAACAGGTATGTTAAAAAATGCCTTTCCTTAAAACACCCAGAGTGACAATCACAAGGCAGCATGAGGCAGGTAATTGCACAGTCCCACTGTCACTGAGAATTTCACAACTGGCCAGGATAAAAAGCACAAGCAGCTGTAATATCTTGACTGAGCATTTGCTGCTCAATTAAAATACAGTTTTGTAAAACATTTCCCTATTATCTTTTCATCTGCACTATTGTAAGCTCTTTGGCCCACAGGGCTGAGAGACAAGGAGCAGATCATAGATAATATGGTAATGCTGAAACAAGCACTTAGGAACAGGTAAGATAAGAATTGAATTAACCGTTCTTTACTTCCTTTCTCCTTTTATCCCTTTAATCTGTTTCACTCTGTACGTGCCTGGTACATTTCACTTGTTAAGAAACTGTTCTGAGCTCTTCATCCTTTTTTCAAATTTCAGGAGAGGCACTGATTCAACTTGGCTGCAAACAAGCGCAGAACTGCAGTGTAGGTGCTTCGGTTTCATTCCTTATCCACAGGCTCAAGTAACTGCAGCAAATACTGAAATATTTCATAGTATTTAAATCAGAAAATGTCACAAAATCAGAAATGTCCGGGTAAGTCCAGCCAGGCACACACTAGGGCCCAGCTCCTGCAGTATTTGGCCTATTTAATTAAATGTGGGGAACTGCCCTCACAGCTGCATCAAAAACTGCTGAGAACTAAAGCTTTGCAGAGTGCTGCCAACACCACCCTAGTCAAAAGAGCAGTGTAATACACAGTAACAGTGCAGCACAGCTTAGGCCATTCCTTAACATAATGCCTGCTAGTGTACATGAAAAGAAGTAAAAGCACGCTGGCAAGTGACTTTCTGGAGAGGACACTAGAGCCTTGCTGCTTGCCCAGGAAGCAAAGCAGAGCTACATGCTTGTGCTGCTCACTGATGCCATAAGAAAGCATGTATAGCATCTGAGTGCCATAAATGCTCATCCAAGCACACCCAGGCAACATGAATTTGAAGCCCATTGAGGGCAGAAAGGACTAATGGCAACAGGAGGACCCCAAACTGTTTTAACCTTCTCTCAGGGCCAACTCAAAAATAAATTTCTCTGTATTCACCATAGGAGCCACTACTTACCCACCCTTACACACCACTGACAGCACCCACTGTCTTCCCTCACATTTCTTCAGCACTTCAAGTGGCAATGGTATTAAACAGACACTACTGGTGATGGTTGGGAAAAAGCAAGCGGGGAAACTACGTGTGTATCTGAGCTCAAAACTCAGCATAACCCCCAGTGATTATGCTGAGATAAGAAAGCATGAAAGAACCAAATCATCCCAGCTTCAGGCAAGGTTAGAGGCTAATAAATGCCTGGTACCCTAGGAGTTAAGGATGTAATGTGGGCTCAGTGGGGTATGCACACTGCACCACACCTTTTTTGCAGAACTCACATTTAAGGCTCAGAGCGATGATTTTCTCCTTTGTGTCATGGCTTAAGCCCAGTGTCCAGGACACTTTGGTATCCAATAGAGGCCAAATTCTGAGGCACCAAACAGCCAGAAAAACATCCCAGAACTAAAATTACAAAGTATTATCTTCCTCTTCATGGGGCCGCTTCAGGCAGGTCTGCTCTGCAAAGGATGATGGGGTGTGGTAGAGGCCAGTACACTCATCCTCCTCCAACCCTGCCAGCGCAGGTGCAGATCACAAGGGACCAGGAAAGACTGGGACCAGCACCCTGCCCTGCCCAAACAAGCCCTCTGAGCCTTCATGAAGAGTGTGCTCGGTCCCTGCTGCTACACCTTCACCAAAGTTATTTCCCAAATCAGTGAGCCTAAAGGAAGCTCATGTATAACTGGGCTGTTTCACACAGAGAAACACAATGACATGAGCAAGAAAGTAAGTAAATAAGTAAAAAAACCTCGTATCAGCGGGCTTGCCCCAAACAGTCTCTTACTTTTTGCCATATCTGGAGCTATTCCCTTTATCCCTTCACTCCCAGAAAGTACTGCAGCTGGCCCAGTGCAGTAAGAGAAATGACACAAACACTCAGCAAGGAGGTGCTTACTTGAATGCATAAAGCTTCCCTTAGTACCAAACATCTCATTTTTCCCATTTTCCTCAATTTACTTACTTCCTATGTCTAGCATTATGATCTCAAGGGTGACCTGTACAGATTAATTATTTTGCCTTCAATGCAAATGCCTTAAAACTCTAACACACTTCCAGCAAAAGAATTCCGAACTTATTCTCCCAAAGGCAACATGACAGTTCTTTTAAAAAGTGCACAAACACAAAATTAATGACAAAGAAATTGTTTCTCATCTCTTTTGCAAACATCTCTTCATATAAGATAAAGTATTAGCTAACTAGTGACTGCCATGGAGCATTTGTCATTGAAAGCACGTTTCAGACAAATTGACAGACATAATGGCAGCCAAAACAAATATTTAGCATTAAAGGTGAAACATTAGCTGACAAAACAAAAAAAAGCAAGGAAATACTAAGTTAAAGCTTTCTACCTTCACTGTTCATGTTACAGCTGAACTTCAAATAGAAAGTGATGTTGCACCACTCTGCACTACAGTAAGCATGCAAAATAAGTTTGGCAAAACAGAACTGTGAGCAGAGTGCCAGCAGTAGCTTTTGATATCTCTGCTTTTGTTAGCTTGGATCCAATCAGCAGCGTAACTTCACTATTAATTGACAAGGTTGATGCTTTCCAGTCTCCCTGTACCATGGGACAGCAGCTTCCCTGAGTTCTCTGAATGAAGAAAAAGGTCCTGTCTCTTGAGAAGCAATTAAGACAACTGAAAATAGCAGTGCTCCACAGAGGGTAAAGCAGCAGTATCAGATAACTACAGAAAAAGCTAAACATAACTGTTTTTAAATTACATTTGAATACTCCAAAAACATAATTAAAAACTTGATGCATTTTTTAGATAATAAGCTAAGTAATCTCTATTCTATAGAACGCGATATTCTTAACCATTTGGGGTTTTTACCTGCTTGGGGCAATTGAGCAGATACAGAAGCAAAGTGCCTTCATAATTAAAAGCATCCAATATATAATCTAAAATAGTTAACTTAATAATTCCACTTCACAAATCTGGAATACAGAAGTATTTCCCAAGCACATTCAGACACTAAAAATCCTTTAAATGGATAAGTCTACCAAAAGTTATCTTTAACACAAATATATATGTCATAAAACATCTTTAAGTAACTTCTTCCAATGCCTACTACAGAGACATTTGGAATACTTCTTTAATAATAAAAACCCAGAAAAACACTACACATTTCCCCATCACTCTCCCCACAAAGAGGAACATTACTGCTACTAACAGCAGTGTACCCAAAAGTCCAACCATCTTGGCCAACAGCAATAAGACAGATTAAATTCATATTGGGGTTTAGACTGATGATAAACAGTATGCCAGAAATAAGGTACAGAAACAACATTGGAAAACGCTCTCAGCACAAGCTCATGATTGTGTCTGCAAATGGGTTCCTTTACAACAGCCCTTTAACAAGTCCTACATAATCAATCTCATCTACAAGAAAAGAATGGGGGAGAGATGAGCACCTATATAGCATTCAGATGCCATGAAGGACCCAAGGCCCATCTTTCTATCCTTTAAAACACCCGGGCTTCCCTCTGTGCTTGTGCAATAAGCTGTGCAATAGCATTACTTGCTACTACTGAAGTCAAAGGACAGATTTTATTGTATTACTTACACTATCCCATTATCCCATTTCAGGAG
>JAVHNF010067756.1:5837-16371 GCA_034783455.1 Micropsitta finschii | reverse complement strand
GTGTTCAAGCCCAGGCTGGACAGAGCCTTGGGTGGAATGGTTTAGTGTTAGGTATCCCTGCCGTTGCAGGGGGGTTGGAACTAGATGATCTTAAGGTCCTTTCCAACCCTAACTATTCTATGATTCTAAAATTATGTAGTCCAAATAACATACAAAAGTAAGCTTACCCATCTAGCTTGCAGCAGTTTCTGCAGCTGCTACCTTGCCACATTTTTCTTTAAGGTAGCACAGTAACTTTGAGACAGTCTTTAACAAAGATATGTATATACACACTCTGCTTGACAATTAGGGCCATTAATTCCCTCTGGTATTTCTACTTTGATTTTATTTGCGGATGGGCAGAGAACAGAGGTCAAAGCCATACAAGTCACTTCAAAGTAACCAGCTAGCAGAAATCACGATAAAGAACACATGGCAAAATAAATCTAAAGCAAATTTACTGAGACAACCCATGACAGACCACAGGTAGACTTCTCTAAAGCAAATGATCACAAAACCACACAAGAATTATCAGGAAATTCTCTAAAAACATCGAGGTGGGAAAAGGAGGGGTTGGTTAAGTAAAAGCCTGCATATATTGAATCCAGCACACATTTCTCACCAAAGGGATAAATCAGGAGTTCAGCAAGGTAATGAACTTCCAAAGCAATTTTTTTAGTTCTTGCACCCATGAAGAATGGTAGAATTGTCAATGCTTATCCTCAATCAGCATTTTAACTTGCATTTTGTAGCATTCTTAAGTTCTAACACCTACTCCTTGACCTACTATAGATCAGATCGAACTTAAATTTCCAAGAGCATGTTCCAACAAGTTTAACAAGAAAGTAACATGACAACAAGACTTGGTGTTATCAACTGAAGCTCATGGAAGCAGAACATTTTACACAATGCAGGCCTGCATACCAAGCTCCACATAAACATATGCATGTTCTTACTTCCTGCAGTTATGTACTCTCTTGTTCCCAGGTACAAAGCAGCAGATCAGTATTACAAGAGGGACAGATCTGCAGGTGTATGGAAAAACACGCTAAAACAAGCAATGTAGGAGTTTAAAACAGAAATACTTTACATCCCTTAGTGTCCTCCTGTCAATACCTACTGAAAGATGCTCAGTTCTTCATGAACACAGGGAACAACTGATCTTGAAGTTATCAGTCCACAGCCTTAAGTGATTTACTTGGCTGCAATTAAGCCACCTGTGCAACTTTAATGGTGTCCATGAATTACTATACTATCATCAGCTACGCAGGAAAATGAGAATCACAAGCTAGAAATTATACACTTGTGTCTAGAGAACGTCTAAGGGAACACCATATAGGACAAGTAATTCAAATTTTTAAACAAAGTACATTAGCTGACACTACCACAGAAGTTCACAAGGTTATGGCATGCAAGCAAGACAATTCTACTAGATTACCAAAATATGGTTCCAAATCGACTGATTCTTACATCAATGAGCATTTTATCAGGTTACTAAACTTCTAAGGCTGCATCAAGAATTTTAGTGTACGGTGCAATACCACTGTTATCCAAGGTCTCCTGTTACTCACTATACCTTGAAAAAAAAACCCTGATGCAATCTTTACAAGCTGCTCATTGGAGTATTCAGCAATACAGAACAACTTTAACACAGCCAAACAAGTAATTGTTAATTTAGATGTAAACAACAGCAGCAAACATCACTTTTAGGAAAGTACAACCATGTAACAGACCCCAAACCACTCTATAAATATCTAATCTTTACACCCCTGTACTGATGACACCCACTTTACTTCTCAGTAGGGGGCCTGAACTGGAGTTGCAGCTTTTCAATTTAGCCATCATGAACATTGTCACAGGGAGCCATGAGGAGTTTAATGATGTAATACTCAACCACATTTAAAGGAAGCTTTGAAATGTGATGTCTACCCAAAGGAAGGTGGCAGCCTATGTTCTAATAATTGAACAAACCATGTGTCAAACTAGTTTTAAGGCTTTTATACCTTTTTGCAAGGTGAAGCTTGAAGCTCCCAGAAAAGCCAAATAATTACATGTACAATGCACTCTATCTGAACTCTGATCTTGCGCATAATAGACAGTGACAATCCTATACATAATAGGTCATGATATGAACTCAAGGGTTAAGACTGAAGTATCCCTCTGCACCTGCTATCCCCAAAAAATAAACTGGAATTTAGTACAAATTACCATTTAGGGAAAGGAAATGTATGTATAGCAAAGGTTTACAAGACAACTTTAAGTTGGTCCCTGCTTTTGAGAAACCTGCAAATTCCCCTCAGGTTTAGTTAGTTGTTTCTGGAAAGACTGCCCACTTTTGAGATTTATGCGACTGCAAACTTCAAAAGCACTGAACTGCAGAACCATCCCTCTACTTTCCCCAAAACACTCAGCTCTGGTAACAGGCTGTTGTTCATCATTTGGTGCTTCAGGACATGCTTCTTTTAGGTTAAAAACCACCCCCTCTTCCCCTCCCACCCAAGCACCTCCCAACACACAAACGCACATACACACTACACTAGCTTGGACACACACAAAGGCAAGACAAAAAAAAAAAAAAAAAGGGGGGGGGGCCAAAAACCAGAAACACAAAAACCCCTGATGTTTCCTCAAATAGCGTAAAATTACAATGAAATGGTTTTTATCCAGTCTAATTTAAAGTTACATAGCTCCTCAAGTACTATCAGTTTTTATTTCAATAGTCTGCTCCCACTCGCTCCTTATGAAGTCCTTCTGCAGTATTGAGAAGTGAATCTGTGGAAGTCTACTGCTTTAGAAACAGATGAGATCAAAGCCCTCCCATAGTATGAGACTTCCAACTCCTTATGTTGCTGCATAGCAGAAAGTATTTGAGCTCCTCTGCATTACTTCAATATATGTCAGGGGAAATGTTTCTTTAGTATCTATAAAAGTCATTAGACAATAATGCATGCTGCAGTATCTGCAATCTTTGCATCTTACTTCACACCAAAGCACTCTGCAAAACTTTTCTTCTTCATTCTCTTCCACTTAGAAAATAAAGTGGAAGATACAAAGGCCATTTCTGAGAACCCCCACATAAGTAAGATGAACACAGGTCCTGTGTTTCATGTTTCCTTCACCAACACCCTGCATTCCCTTCTGAAAAGTAAGGCTCTCGTGGACTTCCATAAAAGCTGCAAGAAGCTAAACAAAGACAGCCTCTCTTACCTGGTTTCTCATGTTCCCCAGTTAAAAGCCATTTATGTAAACATCCAGTTACAAAGTGAAAGTGTGCTATTTTGTTTATACTAAGCAACCCATTACTATAAGTTACACATCAGTCAGCAATAGGAACTGGTACTCCTTAAATCCATTAAAACTCTCAAAATTTCAGAGCTAATCAAGCTAAGACAGAAGATTCCATCATGCTTTAGTCAACTGATTGCTTAATGAGATACAGAAGATATTTTGCCAGTCATATACTTCAGCTCAGAGTATAACTTGGTGAAGGAGCCAAGAATGGCACACTAAAAGCAGAAGATTAAGTTGCAGTGTTTTGCAGAGAACAGTCAACCAGTCTGTATGACCACCTATAACAGCATTATCAAAGCCTTTAACTGTCTGTTCCTAGAGATTCAGGCAGCCAAGGATGCAAGTGATGCCCCGTATTTCAGATACATACCCTGTTTTGAAGCTTCTCTGTTCCGCAAGTGAGGAGGAATGTATCGGCCTTCTAAAGGACAAAAGAAAAGTAACATTACAAGATTGTAGCATTTCCAATTTGAGATACTAGCCCTTCAGCAAAAGCCTTTGTTAAGAACATTAAAAAAAAAAAAAAGTCTGCCTCACAGGCTTTAAGGCCTTTTACAGCATCTTTAAAACCACAAATGTCTTCGTTATTTATGTCACTTATTTGACCAAGTCATACAAACCCTTTATGGATGTTAGAAGTGTTTATGACAAAAGCTTGTCTTCCTAGAACTCATTAAGGCATAAGCTAGTGCCAGATATTTGAGTAGCTTACAATTTTCACTGTCATTCAAGTACTGGCACTCACAACTACTAATACTACCAGTATTTTTCCTTCCCCTTGAATTCAACCATCCCCTTCAGTTCAGCAGAGATCAAAACAGAAGCCACATGTAACTGCTTCTGAATAGCATTCTTCATTTACAATCCAGAAGCATCTGTCTGCTAAGCACTATCAATCAGAATGTACCAGGCACAATTAAATGTGAATTCCAGGAAGATTCACATCTTCCTAATGTATGTACTTAAGCTTTTGATTTCAGAGATTGCAGTTTCTACTCCACTAAGATTAGCATAGTTAAAAGTTTTATCCAGCTAGAGTTGGAATGCTGGTATTTTGAGAAAACAAATTATCTTAATAGTAGCATGATCAGTAGCCTCCGTTGTTTGACTAGAGGCAACAGAAAACCTTGGACAGTTAGAAAAGCAAAATTTGTCTCAAATCACTTAAGTACGTGCCATACCACTGCTAAATTAAGTGCTCATACTTAAGTACACAGCATTTTCAAAGCAAGCATAACTGGCAACCTCCCCAGTTCTTCTCAGCATTCTCTGCAAATCCTGGTTTCAGAAATTCATTTCACAGCTATAAAACCCTTGGTTTTTAAACTGTGTTTGTAAAATTGAGAAACTGCATGTACTTACTGCTTGAAGAGCTTCCTTCACTCTGAGAGTCTGAGGAATTCAAGTCTAGACCAGAAAACTAGAAGAAATAAAACATGTATCAACACGTTGTAACACAGATTTATGCTAAAGTACAAAAAGCCCTTTTGCTTATCAAGAGCAAACAGCGTTCCATCAAGTTACTGCCACAAATAAATTTGTTTGCAGTGCCAGTTACATCTCCTGCAAACAAGAACCAAAAAGTCAACACTCAAGCCCATACCACTTTCAAGTGTCTTCATATCCACGAACCACCAAACACCATGAACCACCTGGGCAGCAGGAAAGACTAAATGAGTTATCCTACACTCACCAAATCAAATACCACATACTTCTATGAAGACTGTATGCAGACTAAACAGACATTTAAAATAGTCTTTCAATCCACTCAAGTGCGTTCTGACTGAGATCAGTTTTTTCCCCCACTTTAGTTCTACAGCCCAAATAATACCAATTCAGTCAGGCACTTCACCTGCAGTTTAAAGAAGTCTCCTGAGTGTCTGCATTAATACTAGCAGAACATTACTGTCTTCATATTTGAAACAGCTACGCTCCAAAAACATCACATGACTTTCTTCCTACAACTACTTTAGCAAGCACATTTGCTTTTCTAAAGCTTCATTTGCAGCCTTCAGACTCACAGTAGTCTACCAAAAGGTATTTCAGCTCAGGCACTACTGGCACATAACCCAAGTGTTTTAAATCAAACACAATCTGGACTCTTTTCAGCAAAAGGCAGCAGGCAACTCACAAAGCTTAAAGCATGAACTTATTACAGTTGTTTGCCTGCATGGCAAATTAGAAACTTACTTGGAAAAAATAAGACATGCTTAAACACAATTAAATTTTATGCAATGCCAATTACACGAAAGTGTCTTCCAATATGATGTGAATCAACCCAAAGCAAAGAAACCAAGGCACTCTCCTTTTTAGTGTTCAGTTGCGTGTAGTACCATTTAGGACACTCACACTCCGAAAAATCCTCTCACGGCAGGACTTGTATTACCCTCTGCAAAGCTACTACTTAAAATCTGATCTCTAGTTGATACAAGCATCAACATGAGCTTAAAAACTGATTCTTATTTGAACAGTAAGCAAAGACTCTCCACCAGGTGAAAGTGGCTCTCTAAGGGCAATCAACAGAAGCGATGCCTACACCTTCTTGCACTGGACTCTCACAGTCTCCACGGCGGGGAGCAACGCTTGCCAGAACCTGCTCTCGGAGATGGCGCAGCAGCAAAGCCCAGCGCGGCCGCCATCTCAGTGCGGCGGTGCAGCCGGCACTGCGGGTTGGGATTTTCGGCGCAGCAGGGAGCAGCCGCAGCCGCCCAGCTAATCCGGCACCCGTCACGTGCTACCGCAGGAGGGGGGAGAAAGGGGGAAGGGTGAAGGGAGGGGGGGAAGTAAGGACCGGGTCCCTGACCTACTTCGCCTAAGACTCAAGAGCAGCGGCCGCCCCACGCCGAGAAGGCGCCGAGGTCTACCGCTGTCCTGCCCCGCCAGCTTTCCACCCTGGGTCTCGCTACAACACGGAGGCCCCCTCTGCCCGCCCCCCCTGCTCCGGGAATTAGATAACCATCTATCCCCTCCACACTGGGCAGGGGCCTGCGCCTGACTCCGCCCCACAGGGGGGGGATGGCTGGAAGACGTAGCGATCAGGAGGAAAGGGGGAGGGGAAGGGAAAAAAAAAAAAAGGAAAAAAAAAATAAAAAAGAAAAAAGGGGGGAAAAAAAGGCAAATAACACCACCGTGGGCCCGGGAGCCGCCCGGACACATGCGGGCCTCATCCAAGCACAACTGCGTCACTAGGGCCCACGGGAAGCACGTTCCTGCTGTGCTATGGACCGGCCGCTTGGCTTTGCTTCAGGATATTTGGGATTGACCTCGCCTGCCCTGGCTGGCGCTGGGGGGACCCTGCCCCTTGCCTTGTCTGACCAGGGGGTTCTCGTGTCTCGTGGTCAAAGCATCCCTCAGAAGAAGGGAAGAAGCGCCTGGTCCCGGCCTCAGCGATTCCCGCCGTGAGTTTTCCCTTTCCCAGCGTGGTGCGGTGCTTCCCGCTGGATCCGGGCCATCCCGGCGTGCCCGACTCCATCCCAACCACCCCGACATGCCCAGGGATGACGTAACACCAGCCATGGTTGCTTCAGGAGGGCCTGGACGTGGGGCAGAGCCATCCCTCAGCGTGGAGGAGCCGCTGCTGCAAGCCGGGCTGTGGTGTCATCAGCCACTTTGGGAGGACAAGGTCCAACCGATCCGCTCCCTCCGTGCGTGCTCCGTCCGGAGCCAGGTGCTGCTTCCCTGCTCCGGAGGGGTTCTAGGGAATGGGCTGTGTGCCGGGCTCAGCACCGCACCATAACGGGGAGCCATGTGCCAGCGAGGACCAGCAGGATGGAGAAGGCAGCCCGGGATGCAGGGATGGAGGAGCGGCGCCCGCCTGCGCATCATCCTCTCCATCATCCCCTGCACCCCTCTGGGGCCATCGGATGTCGCCTATGGACACTTGTCACTCACCAATGGGGCAGGAGAGGTTGCCAGATCCCCCCAGCCATGAGCTGGCACGGTGATCCATGGGGAAAACCAGGCGGTGGAAGGGAACTGTTTGTGTCTGAGGAAAAGGCTGACACTTATTCATCTCCACAGCTGCAGAGCAGCCTTGCACATCACCCGGCTCCAGCACCACCAGTGCATCCCATGCAAATTCCCAGGCGGAAAGGAGAGATTCCTGCTGGGTGTTTCCTCCGGCGTCACCCGGAGGGCGGGCAAAGTTCGGCTCCTATAAAGCCAGGCCAGGTCCACTTCATTCATTCCCGGGGCAGCACCGCCGGGAGCTGCACATCCAAGCCTTTGGGCAAAAGGATTTTGCAGCTAATTCCCGCTGGGAATTGTGCGATGCCGAAGGCGCTGCGGGATGTCGAGGCTGCCTTCACCTGCCTCCAGCTCCTGCTGCTCGTCACCGGCGTGGAGCTGAGGCCCCACACATGGGATGGGGACAGGATCCAGCTGGAGGCCATCAAAAAGGGGATCCTGGCGCGGTTGAAGATGCCGGCACCCCCCGTGATCCGGCACCGGCTGGACCAGGAGAGCATCCGGAGGGCGCAGCAGCTCTACCAGCACACGGTGGATGAGCTGATGCAGAACCGGAGCTGGGAGGAAGATGAAGGAGCCGTGCCCAGGACCAGGCGCCTGCATCGCCTGACCCCCACATGTAAGCGATGCCGTGACTCCGTGTGCATCCATTGCCCCCATTCCCACCCCACGCGCACACACGTGTGTGTGTGTATCCCAACGTGTCCCTGCTCAGGCACATCAGCGTGTGCCGGGTCACGACTGGGCATGAACAGTGGTGGCTGTGCCCATCCTTATCCCGGCTGCTTCTCTTATCCTGGTACTGGGGTGGAGCCACTGTTGAAGCTGTTTTGCTTCAAACCACACAACACGGGCAGTTTTGGGGTGAAAACTGCAGCTTTGGGTGCTCGGGGCAGGGTCTGAGCTTTTATTTGGATCTGGGGGGGGGATGTAGGGAAATATCCCGCTCCTGCCGTGTCCTGGTGAGGGGACAAGGGGGTTGGGGTCACCCCAATGGCTCCTGGGGCACCACCTGCGCTCCCTCAGCAGGTTCCCCCCATGGGGATGGTGGGTGCCGGGTGCTGTGGGGATGAGGATGGGGCTGACCCCTCACGGCCTCCGCATCCCTCGGGATCTGGGTGATAACGTGGCGGAGGTGGGGGTGGTTTGGCCGCCGGACAGGAGCCGGTCACGAGCTGCCGGTGAGGATTGCCGGCTCTTACATCAGCTGTCCCCGCAGTGCTGCGCCGGCCGGACCTGCCCCGGCAGCACCGGGAGCCGCCGGGATACGGGGAAGCCGCCGCCGGCCCGTACCGCTACCACCTCCTGCTGTCCCGCACCGAGGCTTTCCACCGGCAGCTCCGGGTGGTGCAGGCGGAGCTGAAGCTCTTCAAGCCGGGATCCCCTGCGATGTCCCCGCTCCGCTCCTCGGTGCCCCCCCGCGTCAGCATCTACAGCGCGGGGGGAGCTCAAGGAAAGCCCCGGCTCCTGCAGAGCCAAGAGCTGGACCGGGATGCTCCAAGCCTGGACCTGACGGCGGCCGTTCAGCCCTGGGCTGCCGGCCCCGAGGACTCCCTGCGCCTGGAGCTGCTCTTCACCACCGACGTCTCGGCCTTGCTGCCCTCCTCCTCCTCCTCGGAGACGCTGGTGCTGGAGGTGGAAACCCACGAGCCCGGGGGCCGTGGGGCCCGGAGAGCCCGGGGGCTGGAGGAGGAATGCAGGAAGAGCGATGGGAAGTGCTGCCTGAAGTCGCTCAAGGTTTCCTTCCAGGACATCGGCTGGTCCGACTGGATCATCGCCCCCAACAGCTACTACATGAGGTTCTGCGAGGGGTCCTGTCCCCACAACTACAAACCGGCCAGCATGCACGCCCAGATCAAAGCCCGCATGCACTCCCTATCCAAAGCTACCCCCCCGCCCTGCTGCGTCCCCGCCGGATACGACCCCATGGTGCTGATGCACTACAACAGCGAGGGCAGGCTGGTCTCCACTGTCTTCGAGGACATGCTGGTCACCAAGTGCCACTGTGCCTGATGGCATCGCCTCCAGCTCACGCCGTGCCCTGACGCCACTGGGCAGAGGCTCCCGGCAGCTCCAGCATCCCCAAATCCAGACCCCATGGCATGAAATGCCTCCGTGCTGGCATCGGCTCCAGCATCCGGCTCATCCCCAGGGTCCCTGGTCGTGACCCCCCCCCCCCTCCACAGGCCACGTTATTCCCACTTCTTGCTCCTTATTTAAAGCACATTTTATGTGGGAGGTGGATCCTTCCCACCCAAGAGACCCCAAAACAGGCCAAGGTGGGTCTGTCCTGGGTGGCCACAGCCCGCCCCTTGTCTGAGCATCATCTCTTCTCTGCTTGGAGACTTATTTATACAACCCTCTTATTTATTGCTAACTTATTGTGTTTTATAGCAAAGCACCTTTCTGGGGAAAAGGTGGGTTTTTTGGTGTATTTTCTATTTTATATATTTCTATAAACCAGAATTATGGGAATGAATAAAGAGATGGGAAGAGGGATCCTGGCTGCCTCTTCTGCCCCTCCAACCACCACTGTGGTGGGTCACCTTCAGCTCTTCACTTACCCCCTCTATGAGTGACCAGCCAGGAGCTGACTCCATATGGATTTGCTGGTAGATCCCTTTGGATGAGTGGGGCCAGCTCACCCCATCCCACCCTGCTGTGCCGGGTGAGTAATGCCTGGGCCGTGCTCCCAGAGACCTTTGAGTTGTTTGTGGCCTTGAGATGGGGATAGAGGAGCACAGGGATTGGGATAGAAGAGCACAGAGATGGGGATACAGGAGCACAGAGATTAGGATCCAGGAGCATGGGGATTTGGATCCAGGAGCAAAGGGATGGGGATATAGGAGCACAGAGATGGGGATACAGGTGCACAGAGATGGGGATACAGGAGCAAGGGGATGGGGATACAGAAGCAAGGGGATGGGGATACAGGAGCACGGGGATGGGGATACAGGAGCACAGGGGGTGGGGATACAGGAGCACGTGGATGGGGATACAGGAGCACGGGGATTTGGATACAGGGGAACAGGGATGGGGATACAGGAGAATGGAGATTTGTTTACAGGAGCACAGGGATGACGATAGAGGAGCACAGAGATGGGGATACAGGAACAGAAATATGGGGATAGAGGAGCACAGAGAGGGGGATACAGGAGCACAGAGATGGGGATATAGGAGCACGAATATGGGGATAGAGGAGCACAGAGATGGGGATAGATGAGCACAGAGATGGGGATACAGGAGCACAGAGATGGGGATACAGGAGCACAGAGATGGGGATACAGGAGCACAGAGA
>JAVHNF010067750.1:0-14154 GCA_034783455.1 Micropsitta finschii | reverse complement strand
ATTGCAGATCAGTTGCCCACCACAGAACAGCCTCGCTGTGATTCACTTCACTGGCACTTCTGTCCTGGTAACTAAACTGGAACAGGTCCGGTGCTCATAGGTGTAAAAGAAACTATTGCTGAAGTATGTACACAACATGCAGTACACTCATAGGCTCCTGCTGCTCTAGGAAGTGCAGAGGTTTCTGCACATGGGTCTTCTCACATTGCAGAGGACTTGTGCTGGTCAGCACAGAGAAGCAAACCCAGAGGAGCCTGATCCAGACAGCCCCGTGCATTTCCTGCTGCTGACCACGTGTTAACCCGAGTCCGAATGCTTATGGAGGGCAGAAAAGGGACTGAAAGAAATGACATCCCCGAGTTTGCCTCATTTAAACAGAGCTGCGTCCTCCCACTGATGCTGATCATGGTAAAGGCTTCACAGGATTTTAAGTTCATCTTTGCAACATAATCCTGCACAAAACCAAACCTCACTCATTCTAGGATTCTGTGTTTAGAAGCTTTAACAAAGTGTCCTCTACTTGTAAACTGAGCTCACGAGTGATCACTGAACACTTACACCAATGCAGTGGTGTGCTGATTTCCCACCTGCCTAACTCATGCTTAAAATCTCCTGAGGAAAAAGTAGTGATGGGTTATTTTGCTTACCCCTTAAGCCCTGCTCAGGCACATGCCACAGCTGGAGACAAATAATTCAAAGTCAAACAAAGCAAACAAGCTGGTAACACCAGGATAGTTTTTATTTGCTCCCTGAATTAAATATTGGCAGATACAGAAAATTCAGATACCAACTATTTCCCCAACATTTACAAGACTGAGTTTGCAATGTCAGAAAACAAGCACATTTATGCACAATCCTGGCGACTGATAGTGTGAGTGCACAAGATCGTCCTGCCTATCAGTTTTTAAGAGGCAGTATCCCTGGTCTCCAGCATCCAATGCCGTCCTCTCACTGACAATTGTGGCACCACAGAAAGGCCAAGTAAAACATCCTGAGTAGGCAGCTCCAGTGCATTTCTCCCTGCGAAGGATTTATTCCATGCTCCTCCTGAAGGGGCAGAGGCAAGGTCAGCACATCCAACAAATAACCCACCTGTGAGCACAAGCCAATTCTCACTGTGCCTTTTGCCCCCCACTCTGTTCTTGGAGAGCAGGGAAGAACACAGCATAGTGACACTTCCAATAAGCTGTTCTTAAAGGCCTTATTGCTGCCACACATTGTCTGTGCTGGCAATAAAGTGCCAGAGGCACACTTGCTCCCTGCTGCATGCTGAGTTGCTCCAGGGCTGCAGAACTTTGCAGT
This sequence comes from Micropsitta finschii, assembly GCA_034783455.1. Taxonomy (NCBI): domain Eukaryota; kingdom Metazoa; phylum Chordata; class Aves; order Psittaciformes; family Psittacidae; genus Micropsitta; species Micropsitta finschii. The sequence continues at coordinate 12,852 of JAVHNF010067750.1, read as the reverse complement.
GGGTTTGCAGCACTTTCCCTGCTGTCTGAGGGAAGAGAAGTTTTCAAATAAATAAAAGGACATGAAGTAAGCAACTGAATAAACATGATTGTATAACTGAAATCATGTGGAAACACGAAGCACACGCTGTTGAAGGAAATACCACTTGCTCCTTTTCACACTGAAGCAGAATTTAGCAACTTGCATCCTCCTCAAAGCAGCTGGTGTAGTCAGTGCCCCAGAACAGAACACGAGTGTAGCTGGTGCAGCAGGAGGAGCTGCTCCCTTCTTATTAAAGAAAAACAAACACTCCTAAAACATGTCTGCTAAGCTAGGGACGCAGAGAAGACAGATCACGTCTAAGATCTGGTGATCCATACAGCATTTCACTTACCAGTGCACAGCCACTATTAGCAAACCCCTGCAGGGGAACTGAGCACATACTATCCCATTCTGCAGAACGGGGAAACACAGTTTTACCAGCTCTACTGTGCAGCCCTGTGTTAAATTCTAGCATGGCAGATGGCAAGATTTTCCCTTCTGGAAAGATCACAGAAGTGCCTTCCAGGCTGCAAAATGCCTTGGGCATTCTCAGACAACTGCATCTTCTCCTGGCACAGGAACTCCTGAATCCAGCCCTGCCCTCCAGATCCTAATCCACATGCTCCTACTCACCAACCTTGCCAGTGTCTCTTCAGCAGGAGTTCTCCTAGCTTCAGAAGCAACAATGACTCCAAACAGCTTAGCTGTCTGACCATTCTTCCACAACCCCAGCGGTTATAGATTTATAAGGGCATTGTATGCATTTGCATCTCTTTGTTCCCTTTGTATAACAAGGACCTCCCAAATGATAGTTTATAGTATATCATATCCAGGCTCCAAAGGGATTCTAGGTATTACCTTCTGCTTTTCCCTATGGTTTTTATTTTGGGTTGCAAGCATCCAACATAAGGTGCCACTGGGCAAGTGAGGGAGGGAAGTGGCAAAGTTGGGAACACACAATTAACGACGGGATTGTCAGTCTCTTCGATGTCAGGCCCCACATCTACACACCGTGCACTGGCATTGATCTTGCCCTGCCCACCTGGCCCAGAAAGGCAGTGAGAGTGCCTCTTCTCATGCTAAGCCACCATGTCAGTCTTGGTCGCCATCAGACGACTCTTCTTCTGCCTCCTCCAGCCACTGGATAAACTTCTGGAGCTGCAGAGACAATGAAATGGAATTGGGTGACAAGTGACACCAAACAGATGCTGGGGAGCACTCAACAACTACACCATGTCAGTGAGCACTGGTATCACACACAAAAAAAGAGAAAGAGAATGTTTCTAGGAGACATGGAAATAAAGGCAAGATTGAGGGAGAGAGAGACAAAAGTTTAGATGAAAACCAACTGAGATGCCATGGACAAACCCAGACTGATTGGATTCCTGAGGGAGATTTCTCCAGTCAGACAATCCCCACAACAAAAAGGCAAAAGTTTGAGAGTTTTCAGAACTTGGGGGAGAAGAGATGAGAGCTGCAACTTAAATGAAACACACTTGGAAAACTCTGCTGGGAAAAACCTACTCCCTGAGAAATGGCTATAAAGAAGGCAGCTCATTTTACCTTTTAACTAAGCTCAAATAAGCAGCTGAAAGCACTGCTGACCTATACTAAGAGCTGACTTTGCAAAGGTTTCAAACAAAGTTGGAGTTCTTCAGAGATGTCTTTTTATCTCTGCTCCTCTTCCAGATCCAGGGAGGAGGACTGGGACAGGGCTCAGCCAAACTGCAGCACAAAGTTCTGCCTGATGGAGTGGGGAAGTTTATATGCTCCTTGCAACACAAGCCAAATGAAAACACTCAGTACAGCAAATGCTTAGAAATATATGCGAAAGGACTGGTGAGCCAGGAATGAAAGCTTCAAAGGAATTGTATGGGGCCAGCACACAGGGCACTGGCCTAATGCCCATTTCAAATGGGTGTTGGCTTCCACAAGAGATGCTGCTGCTGCAGAAAGTGCTGGCCTTGTGCTACAGAGACCCCACTGAAAACAATCTCCTCCTCCTCCTAACTCCATTCCTCATCCAAACAGGATGATTATGGCAAAAGGCACAGAAGCGTCTGTTCTGGAAAACAAAGTTGTGTTGCTTAGTGTTTAATGCACGGGTGTGTTAGTGTCCCACCGTGTATTGACAGCTGCTCCACAGAAGGTGACAGTGGCACCAAACTCCACTCAAAGTTTCTTTTAGCAGCTGTTGTCTCCCCACTCTCTCTCCCTCCTCCCCATCATGCCTCTTTAAACACCTTTGGGACTTACCTGCTGGTTTTTACGAAGCTGCTTTCCCTTGTCAGATGTGTCCCGCATGGAGAACCAATTGAGAATTACATCTTCTTCCAGAATTTCCAGCTGGTAAAATGTCATCAATACCTGCATCGATGAGGAAAGAGCAACAGGGCTCTCTATAAACTCTTTTGGGGCTAGATCATGTCCAAGTACAATGTTTGCACATAACCTGTGCCTCCAACCTCTATCTTCAACAGAAAGCACTCAGTCTGCTTAATTTTGCTTTTGTTGTTAAACATAACTGTGCTTCTCCTACCAAGCCTTACGTTCCTGGCAGTTATATGCTGTGACACATCATGAGTCAAAGTTCAAGCCTCATGAACTTCAGCTCTATGGATATAGGGTACGATTGAGAGCTGTGGCCACAGAGGATGTCAGTTCAAGATGTAACTTAAGTTCTCTTTTAAACCATCCAAAGCCTATTCCCAAAGCAGATCTAAAAGCAACTCCTAAGCAGGCCTACATATGCATAATGGTGACATGTGCAGAGAAGAGCACCAAGCTTTCCAGCCCTGCCTCAAGATCACTCCTTCTGCCATTTCTCTTAGAAGTGCCTTATGGCAGGTGTCAAAGCAATTGGTCATTCATCAGATCAAATTCCTGCCCAGCACAGCAAGGATAAGACACAATCATGCGTTCTCAGGGTGCCTTTGTGCTGAGGCAGAGCAGGCACTTTGCAGTTGGTCTCCTTGTGGCACAGCACTGACAAAGCTGGCTGCCAACTCCAAATATGAAGTGTCACTTCAATTCCCAACCTCCAGGGAAACCCAGGCCCCTAGAACAATGGACACAAGCCAAACAATTGCCGGAATTCAAGGACATTTTGGCTCACCAAACTGAAGGCTTTTGGCTCCAGTCCTAAGTGTGTTGCCATAAGCCAGAAGCACTGGTAGGAGAAGTTAGGATTACTCTTTCTTAAGGAACCAAGAGTTAAGCAGGCTCTAGGAGAGCTCTTCCAAAAGAGACAAGGGCTTTCTGAGACACTGCTGTGGTCCAAGTCAAATGCACTCAGTGTGATAGGGCAGAAAAAACAGGGATAAAAATATTTGTGAAGGAGGGTGAGGAGGAATGTACTGAAAACCCTCAGAAGCAGGGAGATAAGTAATAAGCCACATCACCTCCCCTTTATTCCCAGTTTCATAACTAGCTCACCCTGAAAAAGAAATCCCAGCTTTATTCTCAGCTTTGCTCATTTTGCACTCTAAAGAAGGATAAGCCATTTGGAAGTTAGATCCCAGGGACCAGGAAGAGACAAATGAAGTAAAGCTTTTCCTAAAGCAGGCCTCTGCCCTCACCTCTTCTAGTGTCACACAACAAGGACATCTAGGTTAGAAGCTACAAAATAATAGCTCCCTTCAGGCTGCATGCTGGTAATTAATACTCACACTCAGCTGTGCTCCCTCAGAAGCACAGGCAAATACGGAACTTATTTTATTTAAAGCAATTGTTATAGATAGATTTCCTATACACCCTCTCCACTGAGATCCCAAAATTCTCTCTTCTAAAGCAGACAGGCCGACTACGCAGCCACCATGAATTTCACTGCAAATCTAGCAAAACCAGATCCTTGGAGCTGGGAGCGGATACTCACTTTAGCTATTGATGTGCAGAGACTGTCATGTTCCAGGAAGAATTCCTCAATGGCAAATAAGGCAGTCAAGTGATCTGATGCCCGCTTTATGTAGTTCTTAAACAATGGGGTCCAGTTCTTCAACAGCTGCAGGGGAAAAACACGGAAAAGTTCCTGAGCTACGAGATGGATGTGTGCTCTCAGCCCTGTTTCTCAGCTGTGTTGCACTAAGAAACTGACCCAGGGAAGCATTTTAAGAAACCATTCAGTTCACCACTTCATATATTTGCCCTGCTAAGTCCATAAAAGAGATGCTGTCTCACATGTGCAGACAGGACCTAGTTTTATTAAGAAGCTCTGAGGATAGCAGCGTTCCAGTATCTGAAGGGGGCCTACAAGGATGCTGGAGAACTCTTCGTTAGAGACTGTAGTGATAGGACAAGGGGTAACGGGTTCAAACTTAAACAGGGGAAATTTAGATTAGATATAAGGAAGAAATTCTTCACTGTGAGGGTGGTGAGGCACTGGAACAGGTTGCCCAAAGAAGTTGTGAATGCTCCATCCCTAGCAGAGTTCAAGGCCAGGTTGAACAGACTCTTGGGTGACACAGAATCATAGAATAGTTAGGGTTGGAAAGGACCTTAAGACCATCTAGTTCCAACACCCTTGCCATGGTTTAGTGTGTGGTGTCACTGCCCATGGTAGATTAGCTTTCTTGGTTTTGCTTCTCTGGATGGAATACTTGATTATCACAATAAATGTGTTAATGGAGCCCGGTACTCAAACAAAATCACTTTATAGCAGACCAATAAGGAGAGTTACATAGATGCTACTCAAACCTTCCCCCCACAGAGCAGCTGACATTTCAGTGGAACTTTCCTTCAAAGCAGATGAGCAAATGAGAAAAAAGAAAAAGACAGTGCCAGGATAATTACCAGCTTAGTAAAAGTGGACAGTGCAAAACAGCCATCCCTAAAACAGGAACACAGTGGAGCAGCCTCTAAGTGCAAGTTACACACTTTTTGCATGCCTACAGCCTTGTTTGGATCCTGGAGCCTGCTGCATGGAATGGGTGGGAAGGATGAAGGGCCAGAAGTTGTGACACTACTAGCTGATTGCAGTTCTCTCCTCCAAGGCTTATTTTTTATCAAGTCTTTTGTTTAATGATTTTGGTGCTGCCTCATCAAACAGTATTTCTGTCTGAGACCCCCCAGCTCTTTCACTTGTTATACATATCTGGAAAGCAACCAGCAGGGAAAGCTCTGCAAATAAGCACAGACTTGCCTGAATCTGGGATAGGAGGTAATAAAGATAGTTAGACCTCTGTCCATAACAACTTTAAAAGGTATCAGAACTAGGATACAAAAATTCCTCATTGGCCATATCATGACCATCCTACACAAACAATGTAGAAAATTAAATCAGAGTTCCATATCTTTTTTAATTGATTAATTCAACAGCAAGCATTCCTGCAGCTACAACCTTGGCATGCCCATACACATACTCTGTTTTTCTGTGCCTTCAACAGTGGATCATTACAGAACACATCTGGTCTGTTTTGAAGGGAAACAGGGAATTGAAGAAGCTCAGAGCCACCTACATCCAGGTTAATCAGTATTATTCTGCCCAGGATAACTGTTAACAGGCAGTAGCCCTATCAGAGGAATTGCTCCAGAACACATAGTGGAGCTAGAACCCAGGCTAGTGTGGACTACCAAAGGCTGTATTAGGAAACAGTGCTCAACTCTTCCATAGTACTACACTCCATCACCTCTTCAGACACATTTGCTATGCAACCATGCTGGAATTTGCATGCCTCAAGCAGAAACAAAGAAGGGGATTAGTACAAACAAACTGATCTGTATAGGAGTACATCAACTGGCTCAAAGAACAACAGAAAGAGCACAGAATGATCCTAATGGTGTCAAAACAAAAAACTGAGGGTTGCATGGTGTATTTCCAGAAAGTATTTTAGCCTTCAGCAAGATGCCTAATCCTAAACACTCGTCCCTCCTCTGCAACCACCTCCTGCATTTTTCATTATCCTTTGGAATTCTTCACCTCAAATGTAGTAAAGCTACTAGCAAATTAGCTCTAAGCTAAGAAATACTTTGTAACATCTTTCTGTTAAAGCCTTTAAATCATGAACGGACACAATTCTAACAAGAAGCTATTGAGTTTGCATGGCATTACAAAGGAATAAGGCTCCCTAATGAAAACCTGAAGAGGTGCACAACACATGCTAGCTGCCAGGCAGCAGTGCAGACAGTGGCCAGCTCTACAAACTGAACTGCTACATTGCTTCCCTCAGATCCCTTTAGACATCCTTACCTACATAAGTAGTTTGATGCTACTTCAGTGACAACAGAAGCAGAGCCTTCAGTTTACCAGCAGATTCAGCCATATTTGCTCAAACTACGTCTATAGTTCTAGGAGAGGTCTAGTTTTCTGTACTATCTCTACTTTACAACTTGTACAAGAGCTGAACAAGATTCCTGACATAACTATTTCTCAAGCCTCCACGTTTCATCTGAAAAATACCCATGGGCATATTCTTTACCGGATACTTGTTTTCTAAGATTGCTGCAACACTTAAAGAGCTTCATGCTCAGGGGCCAGCATCTCAGAGCACATACTGTGGTTGCAAGTCAAACCATACATCATTTCCACAATTTCCCATCCTGAGCTGCCTGGGACCACTCTACCATCACTCTTCAACAAGCAACCCATCTTCCTTCAGCATCTCTTAGAGTTGAGTTACAAAGAGTGAGAAACATAAAACAGTTCTGTAAAATTCAGTGGCTTCTGGTATTCATGACTCTCAGAATGCAAATATTCCCATCTTGTGCAAAATAACACTTTGCCATATGTAAACAGTCCTAAGCTGATCTGCGCCTAATACCAGTACTGACTGAGGCATTTTTACCTTCATAGCTACACACTTCAACTGCATGCTTTCATTATGTACCAACATATACCAAGCTAGTGTTTGGGATTCTCAGGGTGTAAATAAGTAAATGCTTGTAAACTAATGGAGTGTACTTTCTACTAACTACAGAATGACAAGTTGCAGAAAAGCCACTGTTTCAGATGCTATACAAACATGCATGTTCTGCCTGAAGAACTGGTCTCTTCTCTTCAGAGCACTGTTGGGAAATACACGAAGTTGCTGCCCAGGAAGACCATCGATATCTGTTTTATAAGCTCTTGAAGGCTGATTCACTACCTCTATTAGAGGCACATCAACTTAAATTGTAACAGTGAATAACATCATGGGTGCAGTTGAACATTAATAGTATATTCCACCAGAATACTGCCTTCCTGCCAGTTTTAGTACAGAAAGCTAGCACAGTTCTGCACACAGTAAAAACACCAAGGCACAAAACTGTCCCAGGGAAGGATTCTCAAAGAAACTTTCTGATTGTTCTTTACAAAGGAGAATCTGAAGAAACTGGCTGCCACAGTGGTCAACGGGTTTGACAGACAATGAATCTAAGGATAATTTGTGTTTCATAAATGCACATGGCACACAATTCTCTGCTTAGAGAAATTTCATTTGACCATGGCATGGGGCACGGTCACCCTCAATATTACAGATTATTCACATTATTCATATTATTGAATTTCAGATTATTGCTTTGCACTAAAGGTGAGTTGATTTGCTGTCTCTGCTGTTAAATATGAGCATCAACTTCTCTTTGATGAAATATATATGGGCAAAGTTACACAGAGGTAAGCCCTTGTTCAGGTACTTCCATTGTGTTCAGCTTCTAAGGGGCTTTGGGCAATTATGCAAGTCATTATGCATTTATGCAGTATCCTTTATCCCAGACTAGACCTCTTCTGACTGGGTGCTGAAGTGAAGTTCTCCTGTCCTACTCCTGCTGGATTAGAAGCCCTACCTAGGCGACAGAGATGCCATATCCTAGCTGAAAAACAACCAACCAACAATAACAGCAAAACCCAAAGAAAAAACACCACGTCACCATCCTATACATCTGCCAACTCCATACAACCTGTTGTCTAGATGCACTGCTTTCCAACTGAAACCTGAGCTTTATAATGAAAAAAAGAAAAAGTATGCTTCTTTGTGTCGCTTCAGAGGGGAGGCTGTTGGACAGCATATGTTTTTATGTGGATAAAGAAGTTGCATGGCCAGAAGACCCAGATTCAGACTCCCCTTTTGCCTTATTTAAAACATCGTTTTCAATCCCCCAAGCATAAATCAAGGTGAAAAGGTCAGACTGATGGCCAAACTGAGAACCAAAGGGCCCAGCTCTAGTGCTCCAGTTAAAATGGGACCTATAATGTAGAGCAGACATAAAAGATTGTGCTCTGTTTATACTTGGAACTACTCAAAAAGATTTTAAATTATTATTCTAATAATAATTTACATTTACATAATTTACATGCTCATTTACATCCATAATGGAATTTCTGGGAGAACTGTAACAGGAAAAAAAGATTATAACTACTTTGAGATTCACCAAGTTGCCTTGCTTATAACATATTCTGGTTGATTCCATGTCTTCTGCTAAGGATGGCCATATGTTTTTTGCGTACAGTAATACAGTACAGCTCTGACACTGTAATGCTAATCCACTGAATAAATGAAAAATTAATATAAAATAGATATGAACATTAAAAAAAGAGTATAAAAAGCCTACATGCAGGAGACATTTTTTGACAGACCATTGGGGGTCTCCTCTCAACAACAAGGGCAGATGCCCATAGCCTGCTGCATTAAAATAATTTATAATACATATAAAAAAAGAGTGATGCATTAATAAAGATAGTTTGGTAAAATAAGGAAAAGCCTAATGAAAAATGTAATCAGGGAAACCAGACAATGAAGAACACAAGAGACGCATTATCAAGCATAATTTTATATTTCTGTTTGAAAAACATGCATTAAACTATAAACCCAAAGTTACTAACTAGTACAAATGTGGCAAATTCCTTCAAAGTGGAATCTTTCCATTTCTCAGTTGTATCTTTCTGTATGTACGAGAGGCCAGACTGGAAAAAGAAACAGAATAGGTTATAATACAAAAATCAGAAAGATGGCCAAAAGGGAGTTATTCCACTTAATGAACCAGATGGGTTTCCATGCCAAGCTATGGTGCTTTTGCCTTTCCCTTCCCTCAACAGTAAGGGATCAAATATAATGTTTCCTTTTTTCCACAGCTATCCCAAATGAGCAGAAGCGTATGGTTATTCACAAAAAATTTAAACAAAACAGTTAAACCCTGGAGCTGCAGGTTAGTATGGTGACCATATGCATTAATCCTTGAAAACACAAAGCAAAATATTAATTTCCTTCTCCTGTTGGAAAAAGTTTGATTGCTGACATAAGCAGCTATTACTGTTAAGTGGTAAATTACAGTGAGTATTGTTTAAATATGGAAAGCCACGGATGCAGTAAATGACAGATGGGAGAAAACTGACTTAATCCTGAAGTTTTAAAGGCTCCTTTCTTTGGGGGTGGGAAAGGTTTTATTTTGGTTTGGTTGGTTTGTTTTCTTTCTTCTAGTTCTACAGGCATGTCATGGGAGATCTTAGTGAAGGAGATTAAATCCTTGTCACAGAATTTATAGAACAGAAAGAAACAATTTCTTGTCTCATTCCAGAGTGTTGGTAATTACTGCTTTGGGCAACCAAAACTCTCTGCTAGACAGTGTCCTTTTCCTGACACAGGGGAATGGAGTGTTCTGTCATGTGAGGATTTCATCTTTATTATAGGCCAAGAGGTGAGATTCCTAAGCATTATCTTTTTCCTTCTTTCCTACTTTTCCTTTGTTGCTGACACTTGACATAGAAGCCAATCTTTTCTTTTGCAAGAGAGCCGAGTTCTTGGAAAGACCATGCAAGTCTTTCACTAGGAAATCTGTGCTTCCAAGGCTGACTAGAGACATAAAACAGATATAAGGAATTAAGTATTTGTTCAACTACCCCAGCCCTCCTCTTCCTTTAAACAGCATTAGGTTTTCTGGGTACACCACTTGCCATTCAACACACATCTAAGGCTTCTGCTTCAACAATGAAGCCTATGCTAGCTGTAACTGGATTTTCAATCATTCAGCATGCTGAAGTGAATGAAAACAAGAAAAAATGCAGCACAGAATGATGGAATATGTATTAAAGTAGTTCATGGCCTCCACCAAATACCCCATTTACAATGAGTTTTAAAGAAACCTTGAATTTAGGTCTCTGCACCAAGGAATAAAAATAGCTTATTTTTTCCCCTCCTGGTTGCCAAATGTGAATAAAACAAATCCTATACAGAAATCACATTTCAACATTACTGTTCTTCATGTTGATTCTTTCATGGAAGCTTTTTTTCAAAGAAGTTTTGTCACATTTATCATGTCATAAATACTCAGACTGATCAAAAACACTGCTCTAAAATTCTGGCCTTGGGGTACTGGGATCTTTTTCTTCCTTATCTATGTAAAACACCTATTGGATATCTATTCCTACCTGAATCCCTGAAACTCAGGGTTTAATACAGTTAAAGAAGTCAATACTTCTATTATATGAAAAACATTTCATTTGGTGAAATAAGCCATACACAAAGCTAATGCCAGTGGAGGACTGGATGCATGTGTTTAAAGAACCTGTTTGCTACAACATTAAAATTCATCTTTCCGTTGCCAAGTAATGACAGAAAATATACTGTTTACATTGCAACCTCATAATGAGGACTTTTTATCATACTGAAGTTATCATATAAGGATTATACGGAGCAAATTAATGTTCTTAATTATAAATTCTATGCCAACTCAGTGAACATTTTTCACTTGATTTACCTGTCAAGAGGTGAAAGGAGAAAGCTGATGTCAAAAATCCAAAGCCTGCCAATATCTGTGCTGGGCTACTTTAGGGAGAGCCTATCTTTTGAAAGGCTTTTCCCTTTTATTTCTGGGTAAATGAGAAGAGTTTGCCACTGGGTGAGGAACTGAACAGAGCTGACACATAGTTCTCTGAAAAAAAAACCCAAACAGATCAAAAAATTCCCCAGATTCAAAGAAAGGCTTTGTTTTTCCTGTTGGGCTGAGCTCTTATGCCTTGGCTCTACTGTTGCACTGCATTGGCTAATATTTTGTATTCAGATCCAACAGTCTGATTACAATGTAGAATCTTCTCTCTCTCTTATTTATATAAATACAAATACATAAACACACACATGCAAAAACATACAAGGTACTCAGAACACTTCTCCTTTTTGCAAACTGATCCTCTCTTTAGGATTCCCAGAGCCTTATAACTGTGTTTATAACTTTACAGCATTCCAGAAAATAGTTGCTAATATGACTTAAAAAAATTAGATTTGTGTTAAGTTAATTATAAGAAAAGGGGTGATTTTTTTGAGGTAATGCATGATTTACAATCCACACACTACTTCAGGCAGAATATGTTGTTTCCTTATGTGTTGACAAGACTGCTCAGAATGAGAAACCATCTGACACTGTAAATCTGTATTTTAAATACAAATACAAATTGTTCTGTTCACACTGGCCATTTTTCTAAGTACTGGAAAATGCCAACAGCCTCTGTGGAGGCAAGAACTACATTTCTGGTTTTTTCTACTTTATTGGAATTGAAAGATAGATTATTTTTATGTGGTTTTTTTGCAGTTTAATACACAGAAGACTTAAAATTATTGCTACTGTGAGACTTTAACTCTGAAAAACAACACTGGAATATGACCAAAATCTGTGCTAGCAGCCAGGAATAGCCAACGGCGTGGAAAACTAGTGTTCTCAATATGGCTTATGACAATCTATGTCAATGCCAATGCTATTCATTGTGCCCACTTCCATCAACAAGAACTATGGTGATCTGTCATTACTCTTTCTGCTAGTTATAATCTTTTAGTCATACGAGATTTTCTTTTCCTAAACACGCTGTTTTATGTATTCTATAAAAGATCATCGTGACATAACTCTTGATGACTAAGTATATTAATGAATATCCCATGAACATCCACCAACACATTGCCTCTCTCCACTGAAAGGATATGTGAAATCAGTTTAAAATGTAACTTCTTTGTGAGGTCCACAGTGCACAATGTATATAATACATCACTGAGTATGTAACACATCACTTGAGGAACGAAGATGATGATAAATCTTCCCTTGTCAAATCTCTTCCTGAAATAGAAGTTCGGTTTGCTCCCAGTTATCCCTTAGCAATCACAGTTTTACACCTCTAAACCACAAAATACTTGAGCATACTTCATATCTCTAAACTGAGGCCATGCATCATCATTCTGTATCATTCTGTACATACATGCACACTTGCTGCATTCACGTGCATACGCACATATACACTCTTACTAAACCCCAAGTTTTGCTTCCAGTTCCAATCTGAGGTTGTATAATACAGAACCTGTACTACCACTGCTGCCCTGGTGAAATAATTTACCAAAAATGTAGGCTTTTACCTGGATATAGAAGTTGCATTTCTTTAGAAATAGCCCTCAGATAAATATAATCATATCTTATAGACAGTAATAAATTTTGGTTCACATACTCATTAGTTAGCAGCATTGAAGTATACTTTTATCAGTTCGTGCAGTGGTTGTTTTGGTACATCTTGCTCTTCTGTGTTCTCTGTAACACTCATTCAGTGTGGAGGTAGTAGGGAATACACAGCTGCTGTCCATGTCCCAAGAATGAAAGATACCAGATAAAAGCTTCAGCAACACCCTCTTGGTTCAGAGGGAATGCAAGAGCAAATTTTGGCTGCAGGGTGATATCACATCCTTGGAATAAGTTGTTGTTTTGTTACGGCTGACCTAAAGGTTTAGACCTCCTGCTAGTTATGCAGGGGGGGGGGTTTGAAAGTTGTTCTTGATCAGAACTAGATCTGGATTTAGGTGGGGGATTAGTGTATATATTGCACCGAAGGGGAGAAATGCACTGTTGCAGAAATGGCCACAGTTGTCATAAAATTGTTCCTTACAAAATTTCTAA
>JAVHNF010067749.1:0-10457 GCA_034783455.1 Micropsitta finschii | reverse complement strand
CAAGTGTAAGAGTGTATGCTCTACATGTGCCAGCAAGGAAGCTTGATACTGTGTTTTGGATAGTATTAGAAACTAACTTTTTGTTCTGTGATGAGTATGCTTCATTTGACTTGTTAATTAATTTTTCTGTAGAGACCAATAAGCCTTTTACAGTGGTTGAAGAAAAAAATGGGAGGGCAAAATAGTATTTAAAACCCCTCAAACCAAACAAACCCAACAACCCCCAACCAAATCTGCCCAGTGGGATGTTCATCCTCTTGTGATGGAGCTGTCATCTGAAGGCTGGGAAAGAGATTCACACTACTCATAATTTCATAGCTATGAAAAAAACAGTGCTCCTTCATGGTAAAAGCATTCCTTGGGATCAAGGAAGTACATAAAAATAGCTCAGCTTGATGGTTTACTGATTGGAGGGTACTGTCATGCTGTGTTCTGATATAGTGTGTGGTCACCAAGCTGGGAGAGAATCCAGTGGCTGCAATGTTGCTTTATCTGAACTGAGTGTGTAAGTTCTCTGTTGGTCTGTGATCAAGATCACACCCCTCTTCAATTTTGAGCTAATACTTAGAAATTAGAGGATTTTGTTGTCTCAGTCTTCATGGGGGTTTGTGTGTCGTGTGGTTTCGGTTTCTTCTTGTTTGTTGGGTTTGGGTTTTTTTTCTTTAAAGCTCTGTAGATTTGGGTCCTGTAAAATCTTAAGTGAAAATTTAGTCCTTCCTTTAGAACTAACCTATGTTTGCTTTTAAGCCTTTGCTGTAGGGCTTGCCAGGGAGGGATGGGATTATTCATGTAGTTGAACGTAAACACATGCTGAGCTGCTTCCTGAATCGGAATCTTAGGTGGGCACAGGGTAGCACAAATGGAGAGTTAAATCACTGGAACTGAGTCATTGGTCTTTTTTGCCTAAATGTAGAGCTGACCATGAAGCTGTGTACCAAAGTGTTCTGGAAGGAAGTGAAACTTTAGTAAAAGCACTGGGAATGTAGCAGTTCTGAAAGACATTTGGGTAAGAAACTATAAAGGCCAAAGGTTTTGACATTCTTGTTTCATTTTGTAGCATTGTCAAGTATTAAAAGACAAGGAAGTTACACTTGTAGAATGTTCGATGCTGCATTGGAGTTAACTGCATTATCTCGTCCTTTTCCTGATCTGTTCTCTACCCTTGTTTCTTTAATACTACAGGTTTTAATTGAAATATTCCGATGTTAAACAATAGACTACATTGGGATCACTGACTCTAGGCTGGTAGTTTCGAGGACAATGTAGAAGAATGTTTTGATCTTAGTATTTTTGTATTAACTTCATTTTTTTCCGGTTCCAAATCTTATGTGTTCATGCCCAAATCCCTGCATTTTCTATTAGCTGTAAAGAGAAAACATGCCCAAATTTCTCTTTGTACTGTCATATGTGACAAGAAGTAGAATCAGATGTTATGCTTTCGCTACAAACTTATACGTAGTACCCTTGCAATGTAATACTGTGCCCCTTTTGTGTCAAGATGTCAAATCTCTCTCTATTTTTACTTTCACCTATATGAAAATGTCATCAGGGCTAAAGCTGAGCTGTTTTTCGCACCCCGTGCCCTATAAAACATAGAAACATTACACTCATTAAATTTTATGAAAGGAATTCTTCTTTCTTAGTCCACCGCAAGTAACATTTTGTGGTGTGCATTTCATGGTTAAAAGGCAAGAGCAATTTGAGGGCTAACACCCCATTCTTCCCTTACTAAATCAGGGATATTCCAGTTGTTTAAAATTACAACTTTGTTTTACACTCCAAGAGTGCCTTGGAGAATACTTGAGAAACATGGGGAATGTATATACGTGTATATATGCATTTAACAATAACCAGAGCATGATGAAACATATGGGACGTAATGAAATTAGAAGTAGAGGATGTGTATAGTTCATTTTTACTGCATAAATAACGTGGAGGAAACTGAACTAGTATGGATAATTAAGATTTTAGAACCTGGAAAACATGCTCTCTATGCTTTGGGAAGAAAGCAAAGGGGCATCATTGTGGTGCTATGAGGCTGTTTGTTGGAATGCAGCATTTGTGATGTGGAATAGGAGGAAAGTTTAAATAGCTATGGTTTGCATGCTTCAGAGCACACTATATTTTTATTACTATTATAAAAAAAATGCCCAATGATGTATTATATCCATTTTAGGATAAAACATATAGAAAAAATAGCCCTTGTTGTTCATGTTTCACTTAATCTGCTATGTTTGAAATTTATATCTAATCTGTTAGGCATTTTGGAATAGTATGCAACAGAAATAAACTCTATCCAGTGAATTCTTTTCTGTCAGAGAATAAGGAAGAGAAATGTTATCCCGGACCCCAAATTGCTTAGTCTGGTACCTACAGCTTTTTCTCAAATGAAGCAGTAGCTGTGTCAGTGTGATAGCTGAGCCCATCTCGTGCTCTGACTCTTAGAAAACGTCTCAGACTTCGGTTATTATATACTGGCACTATGGAGTCTAGATTTATTTAAAGCTCCAGATGCTAGAATTTAGAGAATCTCAACTTGCAGTTATGACTTAAACCAAAAATGCTGTTTTTCAAGGAAAATTGCAAACTATATGATGTAGGTGAATCAAAGAGATTCAAAAACTGAAAGGGGAATTAAAATCCAGAACACTTTCCTGCTACAGCTGTAGGAGGTTTATAGTCCTGGTTCATGCTGTTCAAGTGCTTTATTCCAACAGTTGCAGTTAGACTTTGTCTTTTGTTTGAAAATACAAATAATGGCACAGGATTAAAGACCTGGAATACCACACTCCGAGGAGTTAATTCTCACCTAACATTTAAGAATTAGGTAGTCTAATTTAGTCCCTGCTTTCTTTAGAGTCGCTGGAGAGGGATGGCCACCTTTGCAGCCTTTTGGGGATACCTGCTTTTCTTATTATCCATCTTTGACTGGGCAGCTAACTCTTAAAGGTGGGAAGTAAACTGAAATGTCTTGGCAAACTGAGTAAAATACCAAAACAACAACCAAGTGTTTTATAATCTGACATAATGTTTCTACCCATGCAGGAGATGGCCTGCAGACAGGCAGAGCTGGCCTTGCGTGCACACAGGGAGTTCCTCACTCTCTGGCTCATCATCCCAGCAAGCCTGAACAGCATTCAGCGCGGTAGCAGCAGCTGCTGTCCCTGTAGGTGGTTGTTCTTTGAGCAAGGGCTTTGAGTTCAAGGCTTCTCCACTCACGATACAGTGGAGGAGGAATTGTTGGACTTACATTAATACTATTAGAAAACAGAAGTCTTAAGGAGCGAGTGCATTGCCTGTTGCATTTGGCTGTGAATCTACTAATTTAAGAAAAAAACTATTTCTAAGACTTTAAAAACTTACTATTAATACTCAATTCTTCAACTTGGCGATGAGGGCATTTTTAACAGCCATTAGAATCTATTGTGTATAAAGCCTGTTTGTTATTTTGGAACACTTTAAATTGCATATTACTGACCTGGGAGACTCTATTGGGCGCCAGTGTAATGTTTTATATTACCTCTTCAAACCCTTTTTTTATATAGTTACAATGTTATTTGCTCACAGCTAAATACCAGAAGCTTGCCGACATTGCAACTGGAAAATATTACCCCTTTCTTAACCAGCACAACAGAAAGGAATCGTTGGCTTTCACTGGCAAGGTTCTTAATGCTATTAAAAGGCCAAAGATCATTGAGATGTGCTTGGGCAAGTGCAGGGTACATCCTCAGTGGCTGTATATTGATGTTCTATCTGCTGAAGGTCTGTCCTGAAGATGTCATTCCTGTGCAGATAAACAACCATCTGTGTGCATGTAATTGAGCGTGAAACACAAAGGCAGAGCATGGTTATGGCTGCCAGGATGGACTATGATACATACCTACCTCTTCCCTTCACAGAGCTGACAATAAATGTTATGCAGTCATCCATAATATCTCCTTTTGTGGTACATGGAGGTGCATTGTAAGATCAGACTATATATGTTGAATGTACAGGTACTGCTTTGGAGAGTGTTCTTTCATGGGTCGAAGTTGATTTAGAAGACTATCTTTTAAAGCAGATATGTGTTACCATTTTTAAAGATCTCTGTGTTTGAAAGAAATAAGAGCTGGCTGTATGCTAGCATGGACAAATAACATGCCTACCTTTTCAATTCCCTAGTGTGGATTTGGCTTTCGAGGATGATAAAAAGGCCACAGGTACTGCAGAAGGCAAAGGCCCCTCAATGTCGGTGGGAGAAGCATTGGTGACAGGATAGACACAGCTTAGATATTACTTCTTTTCCTTGACACATCAGAGCTCATGTCACCTTCTACGTTTTTCTACTCTATCAGACTCTAAGGAGAGTTTTAGTGGAAGTCCTTCTAGTGACTTCAGCAGTCTTCGGATCGCTGCTACTTTGCACAATGCAAAGATCTCCAGTGTGAGCAGTGCTCATTTTGAAACTTGTCTCCATTCTAACATTCAGTCATCAAATTTTATGTCATTTAGTAACTTAATTATGTAAACCCCCTGACTTTCTGATAACAGCAATTTCTTTGGACCTGGAACTCTGGATAAATAAGAATAAAGGAGTAACAAGGTTTAGTTTCTTGCGGTAGAGGCGTTCTAAAGCAAATAAGGGCACTTTTGCTTTACAGCAAACTACATGATTCTGTCTTGAATCCAGCTTTCAAATATTTATTTTAAAAAGCTTCTGCAGCTTAAATGATTTTCAGTCTGTGTTGGTTCATTGTTGCTTTATCTCCATAGTTTATACAGCTGCCAGATACCTGTGGAGGGTCCCTTATAAATCAGTTCCCCAGTAGTAATGTGCAATTGGCCTGAAGGGAGGCTCAGGTCACTTAATCTGAGAGGTGCAAAGAGGCATCTTATATATTGTTTGGCTTTGTTTATTTTCGTGAGACTTGAAGCTTTTGTGAAGTAAGAAGGGAGTTTCAGCCTGAAGGAAACGCTATGAACTGCCACTAAATCATTTTCCATTTTCTCAAAATACACCTGCGTTTTGAAGTTCTCCCCTTTTATTCTGGTCATGTCTCTCCCAGCTGCTTTAGCTGAGCCTGGGAAAAGGATCTGAATCATGACTAGGTTCATCTCAATGAAGTGCTATGTTTGAGGGCAGATGCAGAAAATATTTTAGGAGCATCATTTTTCTAAATGTCTGGGGAAAAGCAAATTTCACCTCTTCCTAAAGAATTTCTTTTGTGTGTGTGTGTATCTACATGGAGGTATGCAGAAGTAAAAGGAACTGGAAGAAGAAGTAGAAAGAACAACTTGAAAATTCAAGGCCTGACTTTTTAGCGTTTGCGTTTCTTTACTTGAGAACTGTTGGTCAGATGTAGCATTTGGTTTTAGTGATGCTGTGAGTGTGTGTTGCTGTTTTTCAGATAGGGAAATGGAAGGATAGGAGGACACAAACCAGCAGAGGGTCCTGCAGTGAGTCTGTGGCTCAGCTGAGATTAGGATCTGGTTTTCCTTCTGATTTAGTCCTTAGATTGACTTCATCCCATCCTCTCAAGCTCGCCTGGTCAGTGGGTTTTTAAAGCAAAGACATGGGATTAAAGAACACAACCAGATCTCTCTATAATTTCTGCTTAGATGTTAAATGCATTGTCATTCCATATTTGAACAAACTTAGTGTGTGTGTGTTGAAAACAATACGGATCTACTTCAGAGCCTGCTCCAAAGCTCAGTGAGGTAGTGGGAATCTTCTCATGGAGTTCTCTGGGACTTGGACCGGACCTCTGAGTCATATATAAAGGTTATTTCAAAGGGAGCATGTATGATGTGAACACAAATAATTTCACATTCATGTGTCACAGGAACCTTAATGTGCTATAGACTTGAATATCTATTGTTCAAACATCTCAATGTTTTCTTTTGTTTCTATGGGTATTGTTTATGCTTTGGAGACTGTGTGAATAAAGCATCCTCAATGAAACTTATGCCTTTTAGGAACTGAATCCCTTCAGAAGTCCATAACTTGCATTAATTTGGCCTCATAAATGTCTCCCATATAAGTCTGTAAAAATATGACAAGAAATGTGATAAACACAAATTAACATTACTTGACATGCAAATACTAGAATCCATGCTCATACTCTTTGTAGAGGATTTTATTGTTATCACGCTTTTCCTTTAGGAGTACTAAATCCATCGGTGATGAAAACAGGTTCCAAATTCCTTGTTATAAATAGATTCACCTTCATTCCTATCACTGCTTTGTGGTAGGAGAAGGTTTAGCCATTGATATTAAAGTCCAATCGCCCTTTTACCACACTTTATTAAATGGGGCCAGTTCTTATTTGTGATGTGGATACATGTGAGAAAACTGTGTTGATTATTGTCAGGCAATAGTAAGAAGAGACAAATAAGGTTTTCCATCTTTAAGCATGTTGCAAACACGTAGTACTCACCATCCACCGTAGTGACCTTAGTTCTTTGAGTAATGCTATAGATGTATATTGTGACATACATTTAAATACACAACTACCTTTAAATAGGCATTAAATACCATGTGGTATTAGTTCTGCAACTTTACTATATGAACCAATCTAGCAAAATATCCACACTGAGCTTTAAGTATGTGAAGTCAGTGAAGCTGCACACATACTTATATTTGAGTGCACATAAGTATGCTCTTAACTGTGGTTAATTTGGTTTTGTAAATTAGAAACACAATTTGAGTCAAGTAGGCAGGTCTTGAGTTAGAAGCAACTTTTCTGTGACAAGTGTTGTAAAACATCCTTTCCTTTTTATCTTCTCTTTCTTGAGGTGCTTTTGCATTGACCATGCTATTGGGACTGGTTTTGGCTTTAGCAAGCTCTTGGGCAAAATGAAGGGCTGGAGTGGGAGGATATCTGCCTCATAGCACAAACCAGATGAAGTCAGGAGGCTGCAGACCAGTGGCAAAGGTGCCTTTAATGTGGACTTCTTGCTACTGTTGCGCAAATTCTATTCTTCCCCACAGATGCAAAGTGAAGACATTTTCCAACAACATTGCTGCATAGAAAAAAAAGAAGAAAGAAAAACAAACACCAAGAAAACTCAGAGCTGTTTATAAAAACCTATTTTGATCCTTGGTAGAAACCATTTCCAAACGTTCCCAGTCAAGGCCTGTGTTTTTCAGCTATTTTCTAGTTTCTAGGTATTTCAAATACTCCAAAAATATTATAGCAAACTAATTCTTTCTGACCTCTGGGGAAGGAGTACCCAGATTAAGGGATGATTAATTCCACAATGCCCTTTAGTAGTGAATCAGCAAGTTTCTTACTCATTTGGTTTTCATACATGGGCTGGTTTTTTTAGCCAATGGGAATTTCCTGTTTTCTCCCTTCTCACACCTAGTGCAAAACCCCACAGTTGGGCAGGATTCCCTAAATTGCTTGACCAGTCTTAAGAAAACCCACTGTAAGTCATCTTTTTGTAGGTGAATTGTCTGTTCCTAAGGAATCTCAAGGCATCTACAAAAGCCAAGGAAGTGCTCAGATATGAAGAGTTTATAGCTCTATATTGGTTTTTAATTTATTGTCATTTGAATTGAAATGCCAACAGTTTCATATCCAAGGCAAATGATAAATCCTGGTTTGCAGGATTTCAGTTGTTTCCTGAAATGATAGCTTTGCTATGGGTGAATAAGTCCATTCGCATTTTTCTGTGCTTCAATTCTTGATACCTCCCTGTTCCTTACTTGAGATTGTTGCTGATTTGAAACAATTCATAGAGAGTACTTGCTTTAGCAGATGTTAATGTAAAGAGTGTTAAATTCTCTTAATCTTCATGAAGGCTTCTTCCACACAGCTAGATCTTCTGAAAGAAGCACTGGCTCCATGGAATCCGGAGGTTAACTGCAGTTGCCTTCACATAGTCAGTTCTGTGACACTGATGTATCTAACAATGTTTAAAGTGAAAAATACTGTGTTTTCACAACAGATGCAATGCAGGCACTGTATATGCTCACTGCAATTCCTCTGTAAGCATGCGCTGATGCTTTTCATTTCCCAGGGAGTGCACTGGCTGTAGACCAAAATGGCAAATGAGACTAACCTGGGATAGAGATTTGCTCCTTTATAGTTATTTCTGATGCGATAATGCAAGTTCTTATTTTACTCAAGCAGTTGCTTGATAGGAAAGGTTAAGTCAAGAAACAGCTTTATGTGAATCGTTACTCACACCTTTTCCCTGTTTTAACAAAGGGTACTCATAATTTTACCCAAGTTAATTGAGGCAAGGTTTTTGTTAGCACTGACATTTTTCCCTGTGCACTTGGACCCATCTCAAAGTGCACATTATGCACGATGACGAAAACCTATGCAAAGCCTAATTCTATTTGCTTTGAAACCACTTCATGTTTAGTCCTTGCCATTGACCAGGGGTTGTCTATATATCCTAGATGATCTGTAGATAGTTTTATGCTCGTGTCTTGAGCTTTTAGTCCGCAATTGGGATGCATTCTGGATTCACTGTTAATGGTTTTGCTGCATGCTTTTGAGGTGAGAAAATTAAAAGCCCCTTCTGTTTTGAGCTTGGTTGATTAATTCTAGATAAATTGGTACTGATTTAGATTATTAATGACTTCTTTCTATGCTCATCAGGTGGGTGGATAGCTGCTTGAAAAGTAAAATGCATTCTTTTAGTTGATCTGTTATGGTTGCATCTCCAAGTCAGAGAAGGGGATTTCTACAGGGATACAGAAGTGGTAAAGTTCATTAACACCTTTGTATTTGGAATGAGGAAAGGAATAAAGGGAGAAACGTTAAAATGTGGAAGTTTCAGGGCAGGAGGTTTCTCTAGTGGTAGACACAATAAATATGTTTGTATAAGAGCAAAAAACGAAACCAAGAGGATACGCATGCCTGATGCCAAAGAACAACCAGTGTGCCTAACACACTGGAGAAATTGTTTCAGAACAACTCATCCATGGGAAAATATGACCCTTCCAATATTACCAAGGTCAGTGAAACCTATGGTGATTTGCTGAGTAAGGGGTTCACTGGGCAAATGAAAGATGCTTGTGGTGGGATAATTTCCCAGGACCCACTTTAAGATTTTCAGAACTCAAGACTATGGGGATGAAAATATAATTGATGGCTTTTTTTCTTTGTCCTTTTTTGGCACAATCCTGCCGGTTTTGTAACGACAAAAAGTAAATCCAGAGAGAAGCAGGAATTCTTGTTTCTGTGATTCTGTACGTACAGAATAAAGCAATATTAGGGGGGAAATACCTCTTCAGGCATTTTTAAGTTAATTTCATGTTAACTAAAACTGTTGTAAAATTGCCTTGAAATCTGGCTGAAGCAAAATCTAGAATTAGGACAAGTCATGGAATCTCTGCAGGTAATAAGAGGAAAATCTTAATTTTTGTAACAGAAAGAACTTTTAATGGAAAACTCACACTGAGATGCTAGCTGGCTGGGTTAGAAAAGTTACATAAATGGCCTTTTGCATGTGATATAGAGGATGCAACTGAATAGGAAAGATAGTAAAGCTTGCACAGCCAATGCAATAGTGAAGGACAGTCTATAAGGATTGTTTTGCCTCTATTTTCTGAGATTTGGTGCAAATTTTCTATGTGGCCCTGTTCTGTGACTTGCAGCCAGTTCAGATCTGTAAGAATATTAGGACAATTTGTCAGTTTTCTGGCCTCATCTTTCACATGAAAGAAAACCTAATTATGTGGAATCCCATGCTAAAACCAGAATCCAAATCAAAAGCAAACAAATAGAAACCCGAACATCTGCAAAGACCAGGATTTCACTCAAGGGAACTGTGTGAAAAGCGCGCTATTATCTGTTGTGAAAGTTGCCACAGGGAAGACTACACAGAATAATTAAAGCATTTCAGCTTGAATAATGAAATATTTTTAGCTGCCTATAATTCAGCATAAGCAAAGAAATGCAACAGTTTGGGTCTCTTTAGTCTGTATTGGAACTTCAGTCAAGAGAGAAAATGTCATACATTGGGATGAAGCCTTGGTTGTCAGGGTACGTGTTAGATTTTCATAGAATCCCAGGCTGGTTTGTGTTGGAAGGGACTTCAAAGCTCATCAAGTTCCATTCCCCTGCCACAGGCAGGGACACCTTCCACTGGAGCAGGTTGCTCCAAGCCTTGTGCAACCTGGCCTTGAGCACTGCCAGGGATGGGGCAGCCACAGCTTCTCTGGGCACCCTGTGACAGCACCTCAGCACCCTCACAGGGAAGAATTCTTTCCTAATATTTGATCTGATTCTACCCTTTCCCTAATTCTGGCAATGCAGAAGCTTAGACTGAAGTGAGATTGATTTTCAGATCCAGGTGATGAACCTCCCAACTCACTCCTTTGTGTAACTGTAGATATGTTGGCATTAGAATGAGCGTATGGACTTTTTGAGCAGGTGTAAAGGTACGAGGGTAGCAGAGTCTGGCCCAGTGTTGACAGGAGAGGAGTTCAGGAGACTCTTACCTTCCCAAGTGAACCA
>JAVHNF010067746.1:3643-21979 GCA_034783455.1 Micropsitta finschii | reverse complement strand
CTTGGAGCAAGCTGCTCCAGTGGAAGGGGTCCCTGCCCGTGGCAGGGGTTGGAACTGGAGGAGCTTTAAGGTCCTTTACAACCCAAACCAGTCTATGATTCTCTCTCTTCCTTCATGCATACAGAGTGGAGGATGCATCTGAAAGCAGTCAGTTCCTGGGCTCCAAGGAAAAGACCACACAGTTGATTTATAGAACAGTGCACAAAGTTGGTTTGAATGATATTTGGATATATCCTATAAGGTAGGGGAGAGATGGAGAGGAATCTCAATGGCTGCATGCTTCCAAGAAAGCAGAGGCACATGAAGAACATCAGAGCAACCTATCACCTTCCTGTCTTTGTACACATATGTGAATACCTCCTCTTCCTCAGTGCTTTTGAATTAAGAGTATCTTTTGTATTTCAGGAATAATTAGGTATTCATAAGCCTAAGAAAATAACGTTTGTGGTCAGATGTTGAGCTCAGTAAGAACAGGCGCCAGCTCTAATTGCTGTGATTCATTGCAGGTACCTGGTCCTCTCTTCAGCAAACTTCAGTTCCCTCTAGTCCTCCAGCATCCTGACTTACAGATGCACTTCAGAGAGAGCAGGAAACCGAAGATCATCAAATAACCCCAGCGGGGGGATGGACACTAGCTCTTCTCCTGGGTTGCCCTTGTTTTTCTTGCTCCTGTTTTTGGCTTAACCCAGGGTTAATCACCAACGGTTCTGAATTCTGCCTGTGAAAAGGGGAAAGGGAAATGAGCAGGAGGGCTTTGATTCAGCACCAGGGCACTGCACGCTGCCTTGAACCCCTTGCTGCTTCATTAGTTGCTTTTCCACGTTGTGGGACGGAGGCTGCATGAGAGACATGAGAGCTGCCAAGGCCAAGAACTAGTGCCCTTATTCAGAGCACATGAATGCACTTTGCATTGTTCTCATTTCCCCTCATATGAATAATAAAAGCTGTTTGAGAGCACGATGATTAAACCAATTTTCTGCCGCAGCTAAACCTCCATCATTTGGCCCACTTTAAGAAAAAGGAATCCTGCTACAAACATGCTGGATGGTGATATGCAAACAGCTTCATCGTGCCATTCCTTCACCCAGGATGATGCTCATTAGTCTATACATCCTGCTGAGCAGTCCTGAAGCCATGCAGGAGCATGTTGCCATTCTACAACTGTGATGTTCCCATCAGACTTGGCTTTCTAAGCCGAAACCAATGGAACTGTACATTCAGATACTCCAGCTAACCCAGTGGGACCATGGTGTCTAACTGGTTTTCTCAGGTTTAAATATCAAGTCCTGCACATTGAGGAGCCTTTTTACCTATTACAGAAAATGGAGCACATCTTGCCAGGACTTTTGACAGCAAGAGAGAAGATGCTGCACCTTCTGAATAAGCCAGAGGATACAGGGAAGAAATCTTCAGTGTGTCAGTGAGGTGGGATATCTCCCCCTTCAGGTTCCTGTTCTTACCTCTGGAAAGGCACAGACTACCAGACTACATCATTCACACTGAGCAGTAATGTCTTCAGGAAGGAGAGAAGCATCATTTTTTATATAAAGCAGTAACTGAGTTAAGCTGCCCTGGGACTTTGGAAACCTGCCCTGGAGAAGGCCTGCAGGCCAAAGTGCAGGGCAAAAATGGGAGATAAATGCATTTTATCACTATGGAATCATATAATAAATAGAAGCCTTGATACCTTTGCCTCCATTGCACCCTGCCCTTCTGTCTCTTTCTATAGAATTTACACCTTCCTACAGCTTTAACAACTCCCCAAAGTGGCCAGTTTTGCAAAACAGCTCAAATTCTAGGTATTTCCTTATCTTTCTGCAGGATTTGTTTAGAACCTGAGGATGAGTATCCCAGGTAGGCACATGTGTGTTGTATTCCATTGATCCAGACAGTAAGGCTGCAGGTTTCACTGTGAAGGAGCTGTGTAATTACCCAGTACACCATGAGGCCTGAGCATCTCCTCTTTCTCTTGCTTTTGTGCTTTGGAGAAAAGCTTATTTCTGACAGCATGTAGGTAACCCTGGGCTGGGATAACCCCTGGGAGCTGTGACAGCTCAGGGAATCACCCTGTAGGAGGTACAACACCTCACTGTGGTAATCGCATTTGTGCAAGAGCTATCCCAACCTTGGAGAATGGAAGGATGTTGGAAGCCAACAGTGAAATCCTATTTCATGTCTTGCAACATGTCCTTTCGTTATAGATGAGTACTAAACCTGGAATGTCTCAAGATGACACCCAGCAAAGATGAGAGTGGGTGGAAAAAGAGATGGGGGGAATTCCCAGCCTGAACGCTGGTGTCCAGATGCTCCCAAAGCCACCAGTGGAGATGGTGCCTGCAGAGAGTTACACTGGGGCCAGATGATGTCTGAGGAAGTGAGCTCAGCCTCACTCCTCTCTTTTTACCCCAAACCAGCAGTTTGAAAGAGGGAAGCTGCACAAGGCCATCCGAGGTGGTGCTTCATGCCAGGAATGCTGTGCACACAAGAGTTCTGACCCAGGTGAAGCCTTGCTAGGCTCATGCAAGCTGCAGTTACACGAGGGAGGCTTTACCATCACATAGAGAGCTGCACAGAGCAGCCCCATGGACATGAATGGGAGTGGTTCTGCTGCTGTCAGGAGCTCTGTGTCAGCTCCCATAAGCCAGCCAGGACTACGTGGGAGACCACCAAGGGAAGCTGTGGTGCTGCAGGGTGAGAAGCTGCGTTCTGGCATGTCAGTCTGTGAGTCAGAGCTAAGTCGATGTATTTTGGATCTGGAAAGAGGCTGTGACGGGTTACAGCCTCTGAAGACCCCTGGCTATATTTTTGATATGAAGGTACCCAATTAATGTTATCCTGAATTCCAGCAGAGGTTACTGTATCTGTCTGACAATTCTGCCCCAAGGCTCCACTGGGAGCCAAGGCCAGGCAGTACTTTCGAAATGACAGCATGAAGTAGTAGAGCAGGAAAAGGTGTTCTGCCTTTTGATATCAGTGGGGGATCTGGCTCCAAACTTATTTGTCTTTTCCTGAACTATGTAGATTGTCTGTGCCCTGCTCAGTAGCTACCTTTTTCTGGCCCAGAAGATAATAAATCAGTTATTATCAATCCAGAATGAGATAAATCAGCAATTTATGCAGTAGAAACCTTAAAGTATATTGTAGAAACATTTTATTGTCATTATTGGCTATTTGTTGGGATGATTGGGGTTCCCTCAATATCTTTGCTGGGTGTCATGTTGTTCATTGTGGTTGTTCAGGGCAACATCCTGCTACTGAGGTTGAAACTGCATCTTCTGAGTTAGCTACCCATGTAGCTTGGTTGGGGTTTGCAGCCAGGATTACTCCTGCTCTGGCTGTATGTAGCCTTGCTAATACACCTACGTGACCTCCTGAAGCCACAGTGCCACCAGGTCTCACTCACAGCTTTCAATGTCAGCCAGCTTGGATCAGCAAGGACTTAATGCCTAAGGGAGCTGAAGACATTGACAAAGATACTGCGCAAGACGTAGGTTAGGGAAGAAGCCGAAGGTTTCTCCTGTGATATTGACTCTTCACAATGTGCACTGGGAATAGAGTCTGGGCTCTTTTTTCCTTTCCTGGAAGCTCTATTTCTCATGGCAGTTTGGAAAAGCAGCAAATTAACTGTAATCATGGCTTGCGTGCCAAAGGGGAGTGAACTGCACTCAGGAGAGGAACAGCTTAATTAGGGTGCCCTTGGCAGAGGCAGGACTCAGTTCTGGGTATATTCTGAAAAGTAATTATGATTAACAGTTGACTTTCAAAGGTGGGAGGATTGGAGGGTCAGTCTAGGACTCGAGTTCACTGCACACAAGACTGTAGAGAGACTTTACATAGGATAAGGGAAAAATCCTCAGAGGCAGATGCTTTTAATGTCTGGTAGCCAGGCAGATGGGGAAGGAAACAGTGAATTCCTCCTCAGCTTCCAACATGGGAAATGAAAATGCAAAGCATCCTTTAGGAAAAGGTTATACCCAGGCAGGTAGAAGAAGTCCCAGATTAAGCAGGAGCTCTGCTGTGTTCCAGCCAGCACAGAGCACCCAGACCTGGCCTGCAGATGAGGCATAACCCCTGATCCCCCAGTGTTGCAGTAGGTGTGAGGGTATGGTGTCTTAACAACCCTCCGATGGACTGTTCTCTAAACCACTGAGGAGCAGCACATGCCTTCCCAGCAACTTGCTCTCCTGCTGCTTCTTCAAAGTTCTGGCATGGGGGAAACATATTTGAAGCCTCTGAAGTTACTTGAAGCAAATAACTTAGACAAAATAAATGTAAGAAAAGGCCGACAGAAAACTGCTGATAGAATTGAGCTTGGAATCTGGTGGGGAAAGAAAACCCTGGATGTGATGACACAGGAAAGGCATGGTCACGATACCACTGTCCAGGGACTCAGCTGTGGTTGTGCAGGAACCTACCAACATCCTCTTGGATGTTCCTTCAATTTACTTTGACAGCCTGAAAGTCCTGCCCCAGGAACATAGATCATTAGAGAGTTAACTCTTCATCCAGCACTGCAAGTCTTAGGTCTTTGGTCCGCCCAGGGTGAAGGATGAGAGCAAAAGACCGTTAATCCAGCAGGGCAGGGCGGTGAGTGACAGCTTGGAAATTACAGATCTGTGCTGAGCAGATGGGTCATGAGGAGCCTCAGATGAATTTGCCTTCATTTCTCTTCCTACATTAGACAGTTATGACTTGGACTGACCATATTCTGCTGCAGCTTCATCGTGAACAGCTCAAAGGACAAGAGTAGAGACATTTCACTGCTATGCAATTCAAGGGTGAAAGCAAAATCATTCTTGTGCACTGAACTTCAGACTTTTGCATATCATGCACAATGAAAAGGTTGTCAATCAGAAACCTCTTTCGGTTTGGACCTTTCGTTGCCAGACTTTATTCTGTGTTCAGGGCTTTCCAGCATTTACCACACAAGCCTTGAATGGACTTGATGGCTGCTAGTTTGGAAGTTAAGGGTGGGAAAACTACACCACACTCAAGACATCATTTGGAAGATGTCAGCATGGTTGCCTAGAGAAGGGTAGTCGGATTTGTTCATCACACTGCCATAAAAATGAGGGAGAAACAGAGAGAGATGGAGGAAGGTGAATGATTTTGATAGTGTGAGAGTGGGAGTAACTACAGGTTGCTCAGAGGATTAGAGAAAATTAAGTTTTGTTATGAAGTGTAATGAGAAATTTAATATTGTAATTTAAGCTTCCATTGGACTGGAGATGGATTAATGCGTTGAACTCTGCCATTAAGAACCCACAGACTCTAAGGAGACGGGCACCAGCAGACCATGCAGAGAGACATAGCTGTATACTTATTCTTACGGGGTGTGCACTAGCAGAGGCACTGCAGTCACTGTCAGTGGTGTGGAGAGTGCTCAGAGGTAACAGTGGGATTGCTGTCAGACACCTAATGAAACCGGTCCAACAGCAGGAAGAGGTGGAAGAGATGGATGTAAGATGTTTAGTGTGAGATGACATAGTGGAGAGCAGCAGCTGGGAGGCAGAATATCCGGTCCCACGCATGAGATGAATGCCTTCAGCAGCAGTTCAGTGAATCACTGACAGTGGCACATTTCAAAGGGCCATGAAATACCTGCAGGCAGAAAAGCTGAGATAATGGTGAAGGCGACTGCCCGAGCGAATGTCACCTTCTGCTCTGGGGAAGAGCTCATCGGTGCAGGATTAGGACAGAGAGAACCTTTTCGATGGCACCACTGCCCATTAAGTTTGTGGCCTCTTGCCATGCCTTAGCCAGAGCAAGAACTAAGATGCTGGACCAGACAGACTAATGAGCGATTGCTAGCTCAAAGATGCAGTCTGAAGTATGGCACCTGAAGCAAAACAGGCAGTTTGCCTGTGAGACAGACACACACAGACAGTGCTTTAATGAGCAGATGTTAGAAATCCATCTGAGGTACCTCGTGAGGATGCCCTGTCAGCTCGCAAGGCTCGGGAAGTTTAAATGGAGCTATAAAATGAGTTCGGGCTTGATAGACACCGCTGCCAGGCAGACTCATGTGGAAGGGGAGAACAAGAAGGAGACCTCCTGCTTTCTTGTTCCAACCTGCGGGGACCTAAATATAGAGAGCTCTGACAAGCCTGCCGCCACTCCCCGCGCTGTCAGCTGCACTTGGCAATCCCCACCTCACCCTCCCGGCGCTCAAGGAGGACAACTTATAGGGAAAGTGCTGGGAATTGCCCGTGTTAACTCTTTAGCATGTGGAGCTCCACATCCTGCACCTATCTCTGGTCCTCAGAGCCATTTCCCAGCAGCAGGATTCGTTAGATGCTGCGGTGGGTGGCAGGAATACCCCTGAAACAGGGGTAGTAGCTATTAGAAGGGGACAGTGGGAAAGCACTTCCAATTCAACCTGGTCTAGTGGAAGGTGTCCCTGCCCAGGGCAAGAATTGGAACTGGATGAGTTTTAAGGTCCCTTCTAACCCAAACCAGGCTGGGATTCTATAACTTTAGGAACAGATTTTAAGTGTGAAGTGCAGTGAATAGAAAGATCTTCAGTTAAAACCCAAGGCAAAACCATTTCTTGCTCTGATTCTTCAAATGAATCTGGTGCTACTGCATGGTCAAAAATCATCCAATCCACAGCATACAGGGGAAGCTGAGTGACCTGCTATTCCCATGAAAGAAGAAGCTCTGTTTGAACCCTACTTGCACTTCCAACAGGAGAAGCCAGCAATTGACTGGAGAGGTTGAATGTATCTGTGAATTTCAGCATAGCACTGTCTAGGGCTTTTCCTACAGTAGTCAAAATGCTTTTGTTTTCTATATATCAATCTGTTCCATGGTTTCCAGAAGCAAATAGACCCATGATGTCTGCAGGTATCAGGTTGTGTGCAAGACCCTGTGATGTCTACAGTGTATGAATGCACATATATTTAGCCCCTCCGGAAACCTGTAGCAGGTTTCACAGCTAACACTGTGGGTGTCAAGAGGTTTATGAACCAACTTGGTCAGTGATAATGCATTTGAAATGTTGGGATCCCCTGAGAAGCATGGAGTATTTCTTGGCTTGGTGGCATGACAAATGGTGGTCACAGCTGCCTCTCCAACTGCTCTTTATATTCGCTATGTGATGAGTCAGCCTCATCCTGATGCTGTTCTTAGGGTGAAGAGGGAAGGCAAAGAAGCTGTTTGCTTGAGATGTTGAGTCTGAAAGTTTACTTGGTGCATTTGCTATTTTAGCTGCTCTGTCTGGCTGTTGGCCATTCGCACTTAGAGAGTTCTTATGTGTCACTTCAATGTGAGCTAGATACCTTCCTTGCAGAGGAGAGCTGACTATTTTGCTCCTGGCGGATTGTTCAGGGGTAAGATGAATGGAGAAGGAGCAGCCCTGCAAAGCCGAAGCTTCCCTCCACTGAATTTAGATGTCTATAGAAACCTGTGTCTTCATCAGTCCTTGCTCTTAGAGAATAGAAATTGGCTCTTCCAAGCCTTGATCCTGTTCTAGGTGCCTGCTGCAGGGAGACTCATGCTCTCAGTGTCCCTGCTTCTTAGTACAGGAGATGCAACTCAATTGCATCTCATGCTTTAGCACACATATTCTCAAGTCTTCATGACATTATTGTACAATTCCATTTGGAAATACCCAGATGATGTAGGTGACTTGTCCCAGCCATCCTTGAGAAGATTATTCTGGTCTCATTTCAGTGCTTCCTGATACACCAGAGGAATGCAGAGTAGGGCCTGTCTGACATGAACATCCCCTAGGTAAGGATGATCTGATGTTTCTGATCATATCTCTTAAGCTCATTACCCTTGGGGAGCACAATTGCATACTGCAAAGGCAGCTGTGCTCAGAGCTTCCTTTCTTTGCATTCAGTGGATGCTTCTGTCAAATTATCAAATTAACCCCTACTTCTTTTGCAGCTAGAGCTGCTCCATAGCTCTTGAACTCTGCCCCTGGCAAAGGCTTTCAGTCATTCAACTCAAACCCAATCTCTATCAGCTGGTTCTTTCAGTAACTACCTTCTGGCCAGTTGCATTATTTGCTTTTATCTGAAACACACAATTTGTCTGAAATTGAATCAAACTTTTGCTCTGCTTTAGTTCTGCCTGAATATCTACAGCTCTGCACAGTCCTGGAGACTCATCTGAAAGCTGCTTCCCTGCAAGGACATTGCGGAATAGAGACCTGCTTTTGCCATCCTTCTTGTGAGCCACCACAAGGATTGATTCTCTTCAGCCACGAACTAGAAACACCAACAGAGAAACCCAAATCATTGCTCAGGGTGGACACAGATGGCTTGAAGCTCTGGTCAACCACTTCAGCTGGCCCACATCATATCTGGATCTAATTCCCCTTCATTACTACAACTGCAAGTCCGTGGCTGAACTGACTCTAACCTGTCTGAACTTCCCACATTTCCTAGGGACTTTGGTGTAAAATTCACCTTCCTCCAGTCACCTACATACCTCAACTTTACCTTTAGGAGTGACATCAACGCTTAGGAACCCAGGACTATCGGAACGAGTAGGACTTATCCCATTCCAGTCTCCGAACAAGTCATGACATGCCAGGGGATGACAGTAGCTGTCTGTGGATACACTCCTAGTCCATGGCAAATGCAAGGAATGCAGCTTCTTTCATGGTGGGTTAAGCTAAGTCACATCGCCTCAGATTTGCTGTGGGCTAAGAACATATATGAACACTTTTCACAGCTCAGTGCATGCACTGCATCTTGTTAAGCCATAGTAACTTGATCACACTTGCACAATCCCCAGGCACCATAAAATCACTCTTTTCATGCAGTGCAAGTGCTGGCTGCCTGCTGTGGCTGTATGGTCCTGTGCATTAGCCACAGATAAATCACTTCGTCTCATGCTCAACAAGGAAGGAAAAGGAATGAAATGTGTTTTGTATAATGAACCAGGCTTTGGAAAGTAACAAATGGAGTCCCAGGGAGAGATGAATGGGGAAGAGTAAAGTCATTTCTGCATGTGTACAGACATTGATTATATTAGGATTCCTGCTGAAGACAAGGTTTGCTGTGTTTGGAGAAGGAAGGCGATTGAGAACAGCAGCACTCTTACTCCAAAGGATGCACTCATCAATCCCTTAATTTTCCACCATGTGCCCAAAGGAGTCTACAGAGCAGAGCGGCTCCAGCCCTCGCAGCATGTCCATGGCCTCCTCTGGACTTGTTCCAACAGCTCCATGTCTTTCTTCTGTTAAGATGATACCCAACAGTGAATTGCCACTGACAAAACTGAAGGAAAGATAGGAAAATAGCTACTTCCTATCGCACTCCTATGGCTACATGAGTTGCCCCTCAGAAACATAGGTCCCCCTTTTTCCAGTTATGCATCAAGCGTTTGAAGATGAAAGCTTCTCTCAGCACCCTTTTCTGCTCAGGTACAGGCAGAGATGATGTCCCAGATGACAGGGCATACAGAAGCAAGTCTCAGCAGGCAGCATCATGGTGTTTCCCATCCCAAAGTTTCTCAGGCAAGTTTACTCACTGGCTCATGTTCATTTGAGACTTTTCTTTCTCCTTGTAGCAAATTCGTGTAAATAAACCAGTGCAAAACCTTTGTGAAAAGGAAGATTATATTTATTTTAAGCAGAAAATTATTTCATGCTCTCCCATTCCCAGCACCAAGACACCTATCCAAGGGGTCTGCTCAGGGTTGCCTGCATGTAGCATAAGGGACAAAGGCTACTGGCTTTCAAGCCTTTACTATCTGCTCTTTCTAGATTGATGACAACAAACTGGCTTTTGGTCACATCATTTATGCTATTTACGAGCCAGCAGTTCTTACTCTGTGATCTTTGTCTCCAAATCTTGTGCACTTCACCCTCCTTAAGTCTGAGGCAGGCTTGCTGTGCTTTGGCTGCAGCTCCTATTTTCAGGTATGATCATGGCTAATGAGTGTCTTCTGTTGAGATGATAAGCAGGGGAATGTCACCTGCAAAACACTGCACCTTGTTGCCATCTTCCAGTTATTGACCATCCTTCCATCCATCACCTGGTGACTCAGCCGTGCTGTGGTCCTTATGCAAATGACACATTCCTGAGTGTTTACCAGTGTGATTGCTGTTCATGGTGCCCTTGTTTATCAATAAATTCCATTCTTTTAACCCTTGATCCAATGTTTCTTCTGGTGCTTCGCCCCAGACGTTTTGATTTATGGTCAGAACATTTGATTTCAGAACATTTCATCATGTTCAGGGCAGTGGGAACTCTTCTGCTGCAAATTCTGACATAATCCTGCAAACCTGTGGGACTTTCGGTACAAATGCAAAATGACAAACCCTCTTCTGCAGCTTCTTCCCAGCAGCAGGTGAATGATTTATTGGTCTTCCTGAAACCCAAAGCTTACTTTGTCATCAAAACTGCACAAGAGGAAGGTCAGAAAGCCTCAGAGCTTCCATTGCGAGCTGCTTTGCCCACTGTTCAGTCATAGAAAACGTGGGTGGTGCAGCATCACCTTCCCCTAAAAGCAACCTGACCTCTGCTCAAATAGGACTAAGACTGGAAGAGGGAGGGAAGTTCTCAGTCTGACATGCTTGTCTGCAGAGGGAGGACTCAGGCTTGAGTGCACTGAGATGCAGTGGCAAAGCTGAAAAGTGAGCATCTGTATGGTACTAGCACGTCCTTCTAGATTATCAGGTCCATTGCTGTAACTATCACTAAATAAATAGCTTAGTATCAATAGATAACGTGTGGCTTGTCTGCTTCTTGCACCAGAGTGCCCTACTTTGGTTGTGTGTGCAGGCTTGGCACATGGCTGCCTGCTGGAATGGGAATGTGTTTGACTTCATCCTTATCTGCCTATCAGATCACTGTAGTTTTGCACAGGCATTAACAAGGGTGCTGTTGGAAGGCCTCACCTTAAGATAACAAGGCATTAAAAGGGCTGAGCAGGGATGGAGAGCAAATACTGTGCAGGGCGAACATTTGCAGAGCACTGGAGCTAGGAGCAATGGTCCTTCTGTGGGCAAACTTTGCCCTGGTAAATCTGAACTTGCCAAGCAGAGCTTAGGACCAGCCCTGGGTTGCGTGTGTCATTTACCATCAGATGTGGACTTGGTGCAGGCAGCAACTGACAACTGCAGGAGGAACTTTGGGTATGAGCTCAGCGGGTTTCTTCTCGAGGCTGCCAGCTGAGTGATCACCACTTCATGGAGCCCAAATGCAAAGTCAGCAAGTGACACGCTGTGCCAGGTACTCCTCAGGAGAGGCACTGCTGTGTAGAGAGCCAGGATCATGACTGCTGAATGCCTCAGAGCTCCTTCTGTGGAAGTGCCAAGCACCAGTGTGTTGTCTCTCTTGATGGGTGCTGAAGTGTTTGACTGTCTCCCTGTCTTCAAGGTACCATGGAGCCAAGCTGGTTTTGGAGACTGTCTGTAGGTTCAGGTGCTGATTTCTCCAGGCATTCATGGGAAACACAGATAAAGGCGTATTACTGAGTGCATCATTTCTGAAGTTACTCTAAGGAGATAGGGCATAAAGGGAAATAATAATAGGGCATAAAAGGATAAGGGAAAAGAAGTCTGAAGCTGAACATCTTGATCAAAATATACCCTGGAAGGCTTGCCTGAGCCCACAGTACTGCAGGGTGGCAAGTGCTTCAGTGCAAGGACTGAGGGAAATGAAGGAAGATGTTAAGAAGCAGGTATTGCCTCTGAAGGTGAAGATAGAGATAGGCTGCCCAGTGTGACTATTCTGACTAATACTTGTCCACAGCTTTTCAACAAGAGCAGGAAATATCCATCTGTAAGAGTTCTCCAGGGTCTTGCCAGACCAGAAGTATGTGGTGGAGACTTCGACCACTCTTGCAGCCTAGCTGAGATACAAGAGTTATTAAGGAAATTCCTCCATTTCACATGTAAATGTAATGATGTGTTTTATTGTTTTACATTTCTGTAACTTTGTTCCATTATTGCAAATCGATGCTTTCAGATAAACACATTCCTCAGCCTCCAAATCTCTGCTGGTGATTGATAAAGCTGACACAGCCTCACTTTCTGGTAAGCAAGCACTGCACTTGTGAGGGTGTGGTGGTTCTTACACCTCACACTAAAGGCCTCCTGTAATCACCATGCTCTCAGCAACCTTCATATGGAAAACTGAAGAGCAACAGGGATCCCTCCCATGTTTCTCGGACCACCTTGGAACTGTCTGATGGATGGAGTGGCTGGTACCACTGTAAGCTCCTTGTCAGGGGCCACGCGAGCAGGCTTGGACCCTGGCGCTCCTGCAGCAGCTTCTGGTATTCACCTGACAGCTCCTGGCCTGTGTGGGGCACAAAAGGGTGCTGTTGACTTAGAAGTCACAGCTTTATCATTTAAGAGTGAAAAGCCTTGACTTGGAGATTACTTCCTCTCCCAGCCATTATGAGTTGGCTGCATTTTTTCAGCATTTATCCTTAATTTCAAGAGAACTGGGTGTAAGTTCTGCTCATCTGGAAATCACTGTATGTTCCCACACTCACCAAGATGGTGCCATCTCCATCTCTTTTCCAGTGCAGGACTAGCTGCAGTTCAAATTAGCAATTAAAATACATCACATTAATAGAAATGTGAGAGAACAGTTCTACAGATTTGATGTGCCACTGCTGCAGTGTGATTTGGAGCTGACTTCTTCATAAGGGTGCAGTAGGAACTTTGAGGAGAAAAAATTGAAAGATAGAGCCCAGGAATATGTTTCATTTACAGTGGAGACCAAGAATCTGACCAGGGCAGCATAAGAGAATAAATACCTGGAGCTGATACCAGTAACCCAGCTTGTCTCTTTTATGGGTGAGCTGCAGGAACCCAAACTCAACCTTGACTACAGCGTCAGTTTGCATTAGATACCCACAAAAGTCATTTCCTCAGGGATCTCAGGATCACATAATGCTCCAGGTACTATACAAAGTCAGGAAATGTTTTAGATTAAGTTAAAGTATTCAAAATACACTATGTAATTGTCCTCTGTCTCGCTGGCTGTATCCTTATCATGACTCAGAGTAACACATTGAACACATAAGTTAAAATCCAGGCTATGCAAGACCACAACTGAACAAGAAAGACTGTGGAATAGATAAGATTTGACTAATTAATGTGTGCAAATAGTGCCACTTATGAGATAGATACAAAAAAAGCCCCAGCTTAGACTCAGAAACTCTATTATTGTTATCACCAAGAGCCTGGCCTTCCCAAGGCTAAAACTCATCCATGTTGCAGCACCAAGTGTCTAATGAGGACTGGGAGTAGATTGCAATGGAGTTAAGGGCAGAAGGAGCTCTGTCACTGGGAGGAGCTCCTCTTTCCTTGTCACATCACTGGTATTAAACGGTCTCACACAAGACAAGCAGATATACCTAATTTGTTAACTGCAGTTGGAATTAATTTGCTGTCTGAGCTTTTGGAAAGTCCCAGCTTATTTTTCTCTTCTGACACGTCTGACATTTTTCCTGCTATTCTGTTTCCTGTTCGTGTTACTTAGCCTAATTTAAGTCAAAATGCAGCCTACGCTATTGGCAGATATAACATTTCTAGTTTTTGAGCATCTGTCCTATCCATTTAATTTACATTTAACTTACGCTACTCTAAGGCTTGAAGTGTAAAGGTCACAGCCATTACCTACAGCAAACCCATTTATAGGCAGTGTGAACAATTGGGGAGTTTACGCCTCAGGCTGCTACCACAACGCAGGTATAGACCTGCTATGTACCTCTGTCCACATAACAGAGAAGATGACACTGTGCGATGATGACGTTGAGAGGGTCAGATACATTCCCAGTACCACTGTTAGCCCAAGTAGAAGTACCCCAGTAGAAGAGTGAACTCTAATCTCTTTAATATCAGGTTTTAAAAGAGGTTTCTGGGGGTGGGTGAATTTGCATCAGGATAAATAAGGAGTATTCACATGGAAATACCTTGGTATGGATTGTGCAATGAAGGTCCTATGATTAGCAGTGGTAAGTGCACGGTTTGATAAGGGATGGATGATTTCTAGAGGTTATTACAGCTGCCAATAGTCCATGGCTGTTCCAGAGCTGAGGGCAAGAGTAAGTAGGGTTTTACTTGGTGTCAGTCTACATACGTGCATGCCAACTCTCTTCCTGGGATCTGCTACCTTTGAAAGGACACCTGAGCACACAGCTGAGGGCAGCATCTATGCCACAGCATCGACACACCACAATCCTTTAGACCAGGATATGCATCTCCTAGGGTTAAACCAGTTTATGGAGCTCAGCAATCATGTGGTGCATGCACTGAGGCTGTGGCTGCATCTGTGGACCCAGAAGATGTCACCCTTCTGGCATAACTGACCAGTACAATAGAGAAACTACAGAGACACCATACTCCTGTTGCTCTTCAGGTTACTTGAGGCCTTTGCCTGGTCCTGGTCTGCTTGCTTTGTCCTGTCTTGGGCTTTTGCTTAACCGACCAAGCTGTTCAGACACCAGTCAGCATTACAGAAGCTCCTGAGCACTCAGCAAAGAGGTTCTTGATGATTGCCTGGGGTTCTTACAAACCCTGCTCCAGAAGACTGGCTGGGGATGTGAAGATCCTGAGTTGAGCAAACATGGAGCAGGGAATATTTGTAGTGACTTTGTGAAGACATTGGGCTGATGTCCATTGGGAGTGTTGTCCAGGCTGGATGTGGTTAAAATATGGGTTACGCATGCTGTTTCTCAAGCAGGCTTTCTTCTTGTGTTGCTGATCTGATCAGACCAAGCCACATGCCATAAGGCATGATTCATCTCCCACTGTATATAGGTACAATATTTTTAGATCAGTTAGCATTTTGGTGTAAGGATGAAGGATCTACCTACCAGTGTTCAGAAACTGCTGTTAGTATTTTAGGAGCTTAGCATTCCTTCAAAGAAGTGACAGAGGAGAAATGTTGTTGCTCTATATATGTTTGGAATAAAATATTTTGTTAAACTTTCTGTGTTGAGGTAATAGAGCAAATTCTAGTGTTTTATAATCCCTATTTTTCTTTAACTGGAAGACTTTTCATTTAAACTGTGTTTTGAAGGAAAGATTGAAGTGAGCTCATGGGCTCCTTGCGGTGGTAGAGTAACAGCAATTCCCATTTGGCTTGAGGACTCCTTGAGTGCATCTGTAACACCACTTGACTCATTAATTGGAACAGGCTGGATCCCAAACTGGTGCTGATGTGCTGTCTGTTCCTTCTCCTCTTCTGCTGCACACCCCTTGGGAGTTCACTGTCTCCTCATTTTTAATGGCATCTTTGATTTCCTGTTTTTGAAGACTGTAGAAATGGGACTCCACAGTGACCAAACCTCTGGTGTGCTGGAGGCCTTCATCTCCTGCTGAAGTTCATCCAACCTCTGCCAATATTGGGCCCCCACCTAATTCTGCATAACTACCTGGAAGTGATTAGCAGATATTTGCAGTTTGTTTCTCAGTTCTTATACTGGTCTAGAGAAGAGGTTGTCTGTACTGATTTGAGTTTCTTGCACAAAGTCACAGAATCATGGAATTATAAAATCATTTAAGTTGTATGAAAACTTTAAGATCATCAAGTCCAACTGTTAACCCAGCAGTGCCAAGGCCACCACTAAACCGAGTCCCTAAGTGCCACATCTCCATGTCTTTTAAATAGCTCCAGGGACAGTGACTCCACCACTTCCCTGGGCAGGCTGTTCCAACACTTGATAACCCTTTCAGTGAAAGATTTTTTCCTAATCTCCAACCTAAACCTCCCCTGGCATAACTTGAGGCCATTTCCTCTTGTGCTATTGCTTGATACCTGGGAGAAGAGACCAATCCTCACCTCCTGACTCCATCTTCCTTTCAGGTAGTTGTAGAGAGCAATAAGATCCCCCCTGAGCCTTCTTTCTCCAGACTACTTGTCCTCAGCAGAGTGCAAATGGGAAACAAAGGTGATCTGTCCCTGGGGCTACCGGAGCCCAAACAGGCCCATGGCACAGCCTGAAGGTGTCTGCAGTCACTGCGGTGGCCCAGCCTCTCGATCTACACTTTACACCTCTGTGACGTTTTCACCTTTATTTTAAACAAGCTTTCACTTTTATTTTAAACCATCGTGCCTCCAGGCATGCAGAGTTGAGATGACAAAAGACAGAGGTTCTTTATCCCTGCAGCAGCTTCAACCAACAGCGTGAACTTCTAGAAGCTGCATCCCATGAGCTGGCAGCACAGGCGTGCCAATGGCAGAAGGGCAGCGAGCAGCTCATCGCTGGCTGGGAGATCAGTTCCTCCCGCCTGCAGGTCCCTGGCTCTTCTCCCCTACCAGACAGGCTGTGGAGGGTGACACAGTGACCACGAGCACTGGAGCTCTCACTTGCCAGTGGCACCTGCCCAAAAGAATTAATCAGAGTCACTCTGCGGCTGCCTTGGAGGAGTCACTGCCGTGCACCCTGCCAGGAGCAGTGGGGCTTCAGACAAAGAGGACACTGTTTGGGTAGCTCGCGGATGCCAAATGCATTCAATATCTGTCTCTCAGTATCAGATAAGCGTCTGGAAGAACTGGTCGGCAGCCATGGGGATGGTGCTTCCTGGCAGTGTCAGATGGCCTGACAAGGGCAGAGAAAGCCCTAGGGAATTGCTGCACAATGAAGAGAGGAGACACATTGAGTGCAAGGCCGAGATTGTGCCAAGGACCACTGTATTCGAAGCCCACAGTAACAGAACCTTTCCCCTCTCTTGCTGCCCCACAGCAGGAGTCTCAACAGCTGGTGTATCCTGCCCCTGTTCCAAGGGGGGGGGAACATGCTGTCCTCTTTACCTCACCTCCTGCACATACCCACTAAGAGAAAAGGGCAGGCCAGAGCAATGCATGTTCCCAACCCGCATCTTCTTATTACATTATCTTATCAGCCCTGGGGCTCCCAGATAACAATACCCAGCAGCCTGCAGCCATGGCTGCCTGGCTGGGTTACAGGCAATAGCTTTCTGTGAGTTATTGAGCCCACAAAGGCAAAGAAACATAAGGATTGTCCCAAAAGCTAAGCACCCATTGCATATAATTAGAAAGGAGGGCGTTAAAGCATCTCATGAATGCTCAGCATCAGCAGTTGTTCTTTGAAGCCTGCATGTATTCTGCATGAATGGTTGCCCTGTGGTTGAGCAACTGGTTAAGCATCTGGAGTCCTGGACTCCCACCTCTGCTCCATCCACATCTATTTGTCCTCTCTGTCAAATGAGATGGCATTTCCTTTGTCTGTCTAGTCATTCGGGTGTGGACTAGAAGAAACTGGGGTTCTTCAAAGAAACTGTAGCTGTTGAAAAGTGTTAGCCTGTCGAAAAACAGTTTCTTAGCTCCAGGATGGTGTCTCTGGTAGACTGTGGAGGGGATTAGTCACCCCAAAATAACCCAGGGTTTAGGGCATTAGCAAAGGCTGAGGCACATCAGATTCAAGTCACAGCTGAGCTTCATTTAAAGCAGGAGCTGGAATCTAATCTTCTACATGCCTGAGGAACATCTTAACCACAGGGCTCTTCTGCAAAGGACTTGTGCAAACCATTCCCAGAGATCTCAGTTATCCTAAATACATATTAAAAACCAACTCTCAATTGTTTCAGGGCTTCTTTTTTTCCTGAGTAGAGCTCTTACTTTCTATCCCCCTCTTGAATGGACACTTCTTTGCTGTATGTACATACAGCCCCAGGCATAATGGTATCCCTCCAGCTGAGCAATGTCCCAGTGGCAAAGATAAAGTAGGTATGTGATGTTCAGGCCAGATGAGGTGCTGCCTGCGGTTACAAGGCTGGCCTGGATGCTCTCTGGCTTAAGTACCAAAAGTACTGGCTTAAGTACCAAAGACCTATCCAATTCTTCTGACGGTGAAAGAGTGCAGGAGCTGAACTGGCAATAAGTTGCTATTCCTGGAGAGTGGAATTGATGCTGATATGCAGTTCTTTATGGAGCAAATTCCCAGTTTCACATGGAAAATGTGACTTGTCTGAAGGAGAACATACAAGAGATTTTCTGGTCCCCCTGCACTGGCCATGCTTTCCCATCTCTTTCATTTCTGTATCATTTTATATAGTAATTAAACTCCATTTTTTGCCCATGCTACACACCATGGTTCACAACTCTGGGGTTTACCCACTCACCAACCGTACCTGCCAGAGCTTGCTTCTTGCCACTGGGGTAGCTGTGATATTGATTCCCAGGACAAGGTGACCTATCTGAAACTACTGAGAGAAGCCAGCAACAGTTGGCTTTGTCTACTTTTGACTTGGCTGCCTCATTTGAATCAGTCTCCTTGTTAAGGAGAGACCTCCTGATAGACCATTTCAGACTGTGATGCCTCTGGGATAGCCCTGCCAGTCTTTATGAACAGTTCAGGAGGTTCAGCATCGCTTCCAAACTGGTGTGCAGTCTT